>VDFB02084825.1:0-22143 GCA_007258455.2 Sequoia sempervirens
TTTATCCTGCGTCATTCTTCTCGTACGTCCTTCATTTTCCCTCGTCCTTAGTCTGCCTCACATATACTTCATATTTCCGTCTTAAACCTCATGCATTCCTTCTAAATTCGCCTTACATTATCAAAACGTGTATTTCATTACTTTGTTGTTTCAGCAATAATGTTTCAAATTCATTCCATTGCCATATGTCCTTCATCTCACACGCCTTCTCCTCCATCTCACTAAAATTTTGCCTTCCATTTCATTTCATATACCTCCATACTCCATACATAACGCATTTTTCCCCTTTGAAATGCTTTATAATAAAACGTGTTTTTCTCATTTACTATTCCAGCAATAAACTTCCATGTCGCCTTCATTCTATCTTCTATGCTCATTTCCTTCACTTCATTCATTCACTTCAAAATATCCATCATCATTTTCCACAAGAATAAATATTTACTTTGTGTCTCGTTTCAGATTTTTCTGCTCAAAAATACAATTTCAGGATTTGCAATTGAAATAACAATTTTCAAAATTGCAAAAAGCAAAAATTGTTAAACTTCTGAAAAATCCCGATTGCCTTTGTGAAAATTGTCAAAGCTCTTCAAAATCCCGAAATTGCAAAAAGCAGAAATTGCTTAAGTGTCAAAAAGTTCCGAAATTGTTGAAGTCACTCAAAAACCCGAATTGCCTTAAAAAGCACAAAAGTTGACCTTTTTGAACGAAATTCCAAATCCAAGCTAAAAGATTTCTTTGTCTTGCTGTTTCAAGAAGAGACATGCTGTTTTTGACTGCCACCATTCCATTTTAATTCCCAAATCATCTTCATTCGCCTTCCATCTTTCTTCCAAAGTCCATTTCATTGTTCTAGGGTTTGAGTTTCGCCATGTCCACTCACGTTGATGCTGATGATGTTCTGACCTTATGGGGTTTTCACCGCAGTCTTGCAGATTCCTGTTCAATGACGGATGAACCAACTTCTCCAGCAGGCAAAAAGATGAAGTATAAATTCGACAAATATCAGAATGAGATTTCTCCGTCTCACGTCGTTTCAAATATCGACGAGATCAAAGACACAGAAATCGGGCATGTTGATATGTCTGAATTTCTTGGCAGAGCTGAGAAATCTACTTCTTCTGATATGCAAAAATTGCTGAGGAGTCATATTCATTTGGTGTCTTCTTTTCCTGTTGCTGCCCTAGAACCAGAATTCGTCCTTGCATGTGCAGCACGCTTTGATAGACAATCCAGAACAATCAAGGATGATGATGGTAATGTAGTTATCAGACTTGATGCTGAAACAATCAACAGAGTTTTCAGAGTTCCTGATGCAACTACATATTCAGAGATCTCATTGAAGAGTGCTCACAGACATTTTGAGCAGAAAAAGAGTGATTGTATTAGACATATCAATTCTAAGTGGCTTCTCAAATCACGACCTTGTGTCACCCGTATACCCAAGTTGTATCGGTCTGATTTCATAGAGGAAATTAATGATATGATCACTCTTCCTGAGCAGAATAGCAGGGTTGAAGGTTTCTAATGTGTTTGAAAACTGGATGTATAAGTTCATGGTTGTTATTAGAAAAGCACATCATCCAATTTTCTGGGGAGAAATAATCAGTGACTGTTTGTGTGAACAACTTGCACAGGTTCCTACCACTCTTACCTTCTATATGAATTCATACTTGGTTTATATAGCAGCTTCCTTGAGACATTTTCCAGGCTTATCTCCTGAAGGTGACAGATCCTTGGTGCCTGTATGGAAATATTATGATCAGCTGACTTTTATTCCAAGTTGAGCGCATTATAGAAGGGTTCAAGATGCCTTCTTCGATTATTTTATGTGTTTGTTTGACAAAGAACTAGCAAACAACAGGGTGTCTGATGCAGCTTGGAATAAGGTAAATCAATATGGCTGCTTGTTTCTTCAATTTCCTACATTCACTTATATGAGAGTTGGATGCTTTGAAGACCAACCTTATATGCTCCCAAGATATCCAACTGATAAGATCATTCTAATGGAGCTGGGAAGGCAGTTAATGGCAGTTCATTCACGTCAAGCTACGCAACACAAGTCTGGAATTGGTATTTCATCACATAATCCATTGGTAATCGGCAGGTATTCTTTGACAACTTCTTCAAGAGCCAAAGCAATGGAAACTGAACTTCAGGAGATAACATTGAAGAGATTCCAAGCTAGAGTGGATTTTGATTACAGGAGGATGAAGGATAAAATAAAAAGAGCCTCCTTCACTCATGTTCACCGCATTGAAGACGTTTGGGCAGACCTCCGGACAGAAAAGGATATATACAAAATGGATTATTGCAGGCTAACTTTGGAGCAAATTATTGATCTAAATCTGACTTTAATTCCAGAGGGAGTAATTGATGATAGGCAGATTTTGGATCCTGAGTACGAAGAACAAGGAGTTGTTAACGCTCCCATTCCTGCAATTCAATGGTCTCAAAAGGAATCCGTCTCTATCTTTGATAGATTTCAATCAGTCTTGGCGAACACCAACTCTTGGCTCAAAAGCATAGGTGTCAAGACTATCAAAATCAAAGTTAGAGCTAAAGATGACCCAGCTGGTCCTAGAGGATTGAAATCAGAAATCAGAGAACAATCAAAAGAAGGAGCTTCCTCTTCAAGTACCAGAATCAAGCTGAAAGTAAGCAGAGCTCCAGAACAACCATTGGATAGGGAAACATTAAAGGGTAAGGAAGTCAATGAAATGCAGATTCAGATATTAGATCAGCAAGAAGAAGACGAGGTTCTTGAGACCTCTACCATCCTAAGTGAGATAACTCCTCACATTGAAGCTCCAATACCAGAATTAGCTATATCTCCTATGTCCCCTATCGACAGTGATGTTGATTCCTTTTCCACCGTTTTTGTTCCTTCTATTCCACCACAAGAGACTAGTCATCAATCTTCATCAGTGATGGATACTCCCATGATGAACTTACCTAGTAACTTCAAGAGTATTTTTGACATAAATCCAATCTTTCCAGTCATGTCAGAAATGACTCTTCCAGAAATTGATACCTCTGTAACAAGCTTTGATTGTTTCATGGCCAATCCTAGTTGTAATTTGTCTTCTGCACAAAATATTGTTGCTGTACAAACCGAGGCACCATCTAGGATTTCTGTTGTATCACAAACTGAGCCCATTTCTACAGAGACTGCAGTTGCTATTTCAGATGTGACAACCTTGGATCTTCCTCCATGGTTGAATTCAGTTGCTCCCAAAAGAAAGAAACAAGCAGTGTCTCCTGATATTTTTGATTTCCAAAAATTGAAGAAATCAAGACCGATGGTTGCAAAGAAAGCTAAAACAATCTCACAGGTTTTTGTTGACAGCAATAGAATGAAATACGCTGAAATTGCAGAGCCTCTAGTTGATAAACCACACGAAGAAATGCAAGTGTCTGATTACAGGTTCACAAGAGTCGAATTGGGCAAGCAGACTCATGCTAATATGATGCAGGATGCTCAGAGTTCAGTAACAATTCTGACACAAAGCTATAACGAACTCTTAGCTAAAAAGGAAAAGCTCAAAGAAGACAATGCTCAGCTAGTTTCAGTCATTCAAAGGATTACAGGATCATCAGAGGCAGTTGATTCTCTATCTACAGCTCCTCCAAATGAATCAGTTAGACAATTAGAAAGAATTGCGCAAAAGGCTAAAGCAATTGATTCATGGATAACTCAGCTAATTGAGCAAAGCATTCCAATGATTGAGAAGACGTTGCAAGTTTTCAAGAATGTAAGAATAGCAAAGATAAAGCTGAATCAGACTTTGGAAGCCTTCAAACAAACTTTGGAATCACTTGAGAAGGATTTAAAAATCTGGCATGAGATAGATCAAGTTAAGTTACAAATTCTATGCAGCAATTCGATCTTGCCAAACAGAGAGAAGTACATAGAATTTGAAGAACTTATGACAAATAGATCATTGGTCATTCAAGATCTTATCAAAGATATCCAGGCCACTTTAGAAATGAATGATGAAGTTCAGCAGGATATTCTTTCAAGTTTTGAGAAGATCTCATGTACGGTTTTGAATCAAGAAAATGAATTACTTGAAGCTGATTCAGTTACTTCAGAAATGGCAGCCAATCTTCATCAACAAATGGAATCAGAGCAGTTTTCTATGGATTCGATTCAAAAGCTTGTCAATCATCAGACAATCCTTGAGAAAATGCAAACTACTTACGAAGAGCATAGATTGGCGACTATCAGATACTTTGATGTAATTCTGAAGACAGTTGCAGTGGCCAAGAACACGTTGGGTCCAGATCTGAATGAGTTGCAGACCGTCATCAGCAAATTCTTATCTTTCAAAGATAGGAATGAAACAGATTAGAAGTTTAGGTTGTTTTATGTAATTTTACTTTCGACAATATATATGTAAAAACAAATTTTGCAATTGCAAGTGTTTTTCCTTGCAATTTTCGAAAATGTAATTACATGTAAAATCTTACAAGACAAATCACAATTTGGATTGTAATTTTGAATAAGTCAATCGCAATTAGTTATCGGTTGAGAGATTTTCTCAAGTTTGTTGAGATCCTCCCACCTTTTTCTCCAGACCTTCCTCCTATAAATACTTGAGGGGTCTATTGTAATCAGGGATCTTTTTAGCAAGCAAGAAAACTCTGCAGAATTTTGTACTCATAAAGTCTTTGAGCTTTATAGTAGAATATTGTGAATTTTCAAGTAATATCAAGAAGCTGGAATTTTAGACTTTGAGCTGAATCCTTGTTTTATTATTTTGTGATTACTTGAGAATTGTTGAAGATTGCTGAAAAGAGATTCGATTTAAATATCTGCAGACTTTGTGCTGTAAATGTGAGAATTGAATTCATAATTAGTGTTAGAAATAGAGAAGAATTATAAGTCTTTGTGCTCATAGTATTTCTCATTTAGAGTAGTTAAAAGATACATTGTAATTACAGTCTTTGAGCTGTTTTATGTTGTACTTTTTCATCAAGTAATCGTTCTGAAAAAGGTTGATAGGATTTCATTCTTCAAGACTTTGTGCTTATTGAATTGTTTTCCCGTCCCGGAGGAAGTAACGGAAGTCTTTGTGCTTTCAGGAAACTTTATTTCCTCTCTCTTAATTTCACTGCACAGCTGTTGTAATAAGTTTTAGTAACATTTACTGTTTCTTTTCTATGAAGAGAGAAGAACATAATCTTTCCTGAAACAAGAGGAACGATTGCTGTCCTACCCATATCAATTTTATTTTGTTAAAAGGGGGAGCCTTCCCTTAATTAGGAGAGTTCAAACTCACGTGCTGTGGTTGAAATCTCAATTTTGTACGCTTTCACAAGAATACAAAATTTCCAACCAACAACCCTCCGAAATGAGTCATGGTGGATGTCATGTGTGAGACTCCATGACATATGTTGTACTTGTGTTTCACCCTCTGAGAGAGTCATGGTGAAAGTCACGTTGAGGTGACAACATCACGCAAGTGATGAACACTTGTACTTACCATATTATGGTTGATATCGTGTTGAGGCGATATCTAATATCACGTTGAGGTGATATTCTTCTTTTCACATCTAGTTGTAGCCAATGTGATGGGCATCATGTTGAGATGATTTGTCTTGAGCAGTTGGAAGTTCTCTCCCTAGCTGAGAGGGAGTGTTAATGATATTGCAGCTTCAGGTTCGTCCTTCCAGCCACAAGTGAAGACATAAATAAATGTAGCCATTGGCTATTTATTTATATGTGACAATTAATGAGAATGGGCACATCTCTTGGCAACAATATAATTCTTATCTTGGGCCGACTTTCCTTGTAAATTAGATTTATTATTTGTAACTATATTTATTTGTATCTTGGCCGACCTTGTACATGAAGAGGTGCGACCTCTCTCACACTTGTATATATACAAGGTCACCATCCTCCATTATTCATCAAGCAAGTTCGATTCATTCTCTCATTAAGGTGCGAATTTCTTCAAGAGCATAAGTGCGAATTTCTTCAAGAACAGAATTGCGAATTTCTTAAGGGCAGAGTTTGCAATCCAAGGAAGTGCAGATATTCTTCTGTTATTGCATCTGGCATATGTGCTGTTTATTGGCCTTGTGATTGGCCTCATTGTAAAGAGAATTGTTGCCATTATTCTTATATAAGAGAGATCTTTTGTTGCTGGGTTTTTCTCCCTCAAGAGGAGGGTTTTCCCAGGGTATCTGCTGTGTTATTTTTTGTCTGATTTGAATTAATTTTCTGTGCACATAATCTAATCATTAAAATTTACATGATCGACTCCTGTGGAAGCTCAAGTGGAAGTTCCACTGTTGGGTTCTCTTGAGCACACAGACGTGCTAAATGCCGCGCATACCCAACTAGTGCCCTATGCTCCTTCTTCAATTTCTTATATTTTTCTTCCTTTCGCACCAACCTATCTCTCAGCGCCTGGAAGGAATTTTCAGCCTCCTCAACAACTTGTGCTCTGGAGGGACGCCCTAATTCAATCGTAGTGACTGTGTAGTTTTCAGGCATCACATCACCTAGATCATATTCCTCCCTTGGAACTGCAACATGAAGAGTTCAAGAACTAGCCTCATCCGTTTCCATCCTAGACTATTTCCTGGTTCTCTTCCTTTTAGGTGACCTATGTTCTATTTAGGAGCTCCTCCATTTCTACTGCTGGGTCGGTGTCATCCTCTTGATCTCTCCTTATTGCATGTGTAATCCAATTTGGAGCATTCTGCTGAGTGCCATTGGCAATAAGGGGCTGCTACTCTGTTGCTTCAGCCTCATGAACTTCTTCTTGAGCAACATTTGGTCGAGGCTCATCTGTCTCCATACGCTGGCTATCCTCTTCAAAACCCCGAACTTTAGGCTCTGTTTCATCCTTAAAGGCCGCCTCAAGTGCCCGATCAAAGCGAATGTCTGTCTCTGTTTCTTCTCCTTCATCCGGCTGATCGGCACCCTTAGGAGTGTTGGCACTCTAACTATCAAGTTCTCTGGATAACGGCTGGTTGACTTCTTCAATTTTTGGCTCTTCATTCTCTCCAACCCTCTGATTTGCAAATATTGACACCTCTTGAATACTTGAAGAGGGAGCCAACAACTGCGTGGGTGATGTCTCCTCTGTCCTCTGAGGCTCAGGCTGCATTGGCTCCTCTACTCGTTCTGTAGGTTGGGCAATTTGTTTCCCCTTCTTTGCCGACATTGGTGGCCTTCGATCGCCCATGAGACTGTACAAGAGAGCAATCGATCTTCTCTTTAGCCTGTGAACATGCCCATCCACCCAGCTTCTTGTGAAAGTCAAGATAGGCATAGACAAAGTGTCTAAGTCTGTGATCTCTGGCTCCACCCAATCCGGTGGTGGGATTAGCGTGTTCTTTATTGACTCATAGTCCGGGTGTGTAAGTCTGGCATCTTCATCAACTTGATCCGGAACCTAGACCACCTCGCACTCCCTGATCAACTTTAGAGGCAATCTGGAGAACATTCTCCTTCTGATCTCAGCTTCGTCTCCCGCATTTGCCCAAAAATCCTCTGAATGAGCCATGTGCCTATATTCCTCACCTTGTATAGTTCCAATCTTCCCCCGAGGATCAAAGTCCTGCTAGCTGGTATGGAGAGTGAGGTTATAAAACTACAATTCATCTTCCACCTCCTTGGTTGCCTGCAAAGAAGGGCACTCCTCAAGCGAATTCCCCATAACAATAGGGAAGTGCAAACCTCCTTTCTTCTTCTTTTTTATAATTTTGTCATAGGCTATGAGTTGCCTAAACACTTCGAGCATTATCATTCTATCTATGGGATACCTCGGTAGTCGGTAAGCATATGAATGGTGTCCCGACAACCTTATATATGTGAACTTTGGGAATTGGACAAACCAAAACCCATACTCCTCAATCAACTCTTGTGCCTCTTTAGATATTCTTTGTTGCACTCTCCGCTGAAGAGTCCTCGTGAGGTACATTATAAAAGCATCGTTCACTCTTTTGAAGTGAGAGGTGCTCGTTAGATGCAACTGCCTAAAAGCTTCATGAATTTTGAATTGACTAGAGCCACACCCAATCGGCTTCTGGTATCTTAGCCCCTTGTATCTCGTCATTTGAGCCAGCATGTAGATGACATATGAGCTCATGTAGAATGTCTTTGTCCTCCTTAGATTTCTGAACTGCTCATCAATGTTATCACTGATCATCTTTGCCCAATCCACATATTCTTTTCCTTCTAGTACTATGTTGATGTAGAAAAACATCCACGGCTCAAACGCATATGCTTGTGGACTGCCATTCACCCGGCTAAGCATCATGATCAAATCGCAATACTAGCTCTTTTGAGATGATTTGTTTCGGCAATTTGGCGCCAGAAGGCTTTGGCTTCCTCATCCATGTCGTGTTGATCCTCTTGGCACACTTATCAAAAGATGTAGCATACATCTTATCAGCTCTCTCCTTGGACTTGTACAACATTTTGTCCATAACTGGAATCCCGAACACCTCGCTAATTGCATCAGGTGTGAAATTTTCCAGCAGCTTGCCCTCTAGAGAAACAATTGTCTGGTGGTCCGAATTGTAGTAGTTTGCACACTCCATAATCAGCTCATGACATCGAACTGTTGGTGGAAAACTGGCAGCTGCATACAACCCACTTTTCACAATATTGTGCGAAGTCACCGACGGAGGATAACCACCTTGCCCATATATTCTTCTCTTAACGGCTTCGAGGTTGAAAGAACCGAGATTGGTGTCAGTCAGACCTCCCAGCTTCGACACAAACTTGGATTCCGGAATAAAAGACTTCTTCAGCTGTTTAATAATGGCCTGCCTAGAAGCATTTTCTTTGCCAACTTCAACATTTCCAGCTCTGGCTGCAACCTTGTTTGTTCCGGCAACATCTCCCCTTTCTACTTTCAGCCATTTGCAAAACAAAAAAAAGCAAGCATTATAATTTTAACTTTAAAAATAAAAATTTTGTGAGATGGCTGGCATGTGGAGTTGGCTTCGAAAAGAGAATAAAAAACTGCAGTAGTAAAACTTCAACTCCAAACCTCGAGAAATACAACTCCGAAATTAAAATTCCGAGCTTCAGCAACTTGCAGCAATAATACTTTCAGCACTTCTAAAAAAATCAAATTCAGCACTTCTACTTTAGAATTTCTTCTCAGCATTTAGCACTCTCAAACTTAGCAACTTAGAAAAATAATCCAACTCAGAAATTTCTCACTCGCTCAACGATCACTTTCAGCTTCAGCACAGTTTTCAACTTCGCAATTTTGTGAAGAGAAATGAAAAACTTCAGAGTTTTTATAACTGAAAGCAAATGCCCAGTTTAGCAGTCGCCATTAATTCATTCCCGCACTACTTAGAAATTTTCCAATTTTAGGAGAGAATATTCCCAGTTGTCATACATTCGTCATAGAAATTCGCTATTCTGGGACATTCTTTCCTCGTTTGAATTTAAAATTTCCCTCCTCGACTGCCAGTTATTTCCAGTTGATTGAAGTAATTTTGCGAAATTTATTAAAATTTACTCCAGCATTAAAATTTATTTTCGAACAACAGCGTATTTAAAATTTAAAATTTAATTTCAACCCCTTTTACCTCACTTGAGAAAATTTTAATTTCTTTCCCAACGCCTTAGAAAAATCCATACTTCGATTGTGAGCTCCAGCGTTTTTAAATTGCTAGGCAAAATTATTTTCCATCCAGAATATCTTCCAAAATAAATTTTCCCATTGATAAATATCTCCCGACTTCAAAATTTCATGTGTCCAAACGAAGGGGGACATTTGATTTTTAAAACTTTGGAAAATAATTTTAATCAAACTTTTTTAATTTCTCCAGCTTGGGCGAATTTAATATTATTTGTCTAGAGCAAATTTTATTTTATTTCCAACGTCTTTTAAAAGAATTCATCATTTGGTCTTGGGCGTATTTAACATTTAATTCCCCCATACTTAAATTATTTTTCACTTCACTCCTTAGTTTAGGCGCAATCAAGGGGTCTCACTTTTAATCAACACTTAGGCGTTTTCCATCTTACTTCCAGCTAGCAAGGGCGCACATGGCATAGTGAGTTTCAAGTTTCAACACCTTAAAATATTCTTCAACCTTTCTCTAGTCAAAGGCGCATATGAGGCATCAAGCTTTCATTTTTTGCAACACTTAGAAAAAATTTCTAACTCACTCCTCTTTAAGGCGCAAATCAATCTTTAGTCTTTTAGTTTCATTGCCTTCGAAATTCTTCAATCGCTTTATTCAGGCTGGGAGCATTTAAGGGTATTAACTCCAAGTTCATACGCCTTAGAAAATTCTCATGGTATCCTCTTAGTTGGGGCGCATTTAGGCCTTTGTACTTCTATTTCCTTACTTTAAAAAATTTCCTAGCCCACATATTATTTCTTACTTGGGCGCATATGAGTGTTGAAGCTTTGACTTTTAATGCCTTAGAAATTCTTATCACCTTCCCCTTTGAGTTTAGGCGCATTTGGAAGGTCCTCTTTCAATTTGCTACGCCTTAGTCAACTCACCTCAAAGCTGGGTGCATTTGACCCCTCTTCTTCAAGTTTTTTATACTTAGAAAAATTTCCGTGCTTGTTCTTTCTTTGGGCGCAAATTAGTGGGGGAGCTTTGAGTTTTAACACCTTAGAATATTTCTAAGTGTAGGCGCATTTGATGTATTGAGTTTTAAATTTCACACACTTAGACATTCTCCAAGTCTTCTCACTAACCAAGGCGCAAATGGGAGGGGCTACTTCAAGTTTGTCAACACTTAGCAAAGTTTCAAGTGCCTTGTTCTTCTTAGGCGCAAATGAGGTGTGCTACTTTCGCTTTCCATCCTTAGAAACTTTTCCCTATACCTTCACAAGCTTAGGCGCATATGATATATCAAGCTTTCATTTTGAACACAGAGAAAATATTCCTATCAACTCGTCCAAGTTAGCACCTCATACTTTCAACTTTCATCACTTAGAAGATTTTCAAGTCCTCCTCTTGTCTTGGGCGCAATTCCACCCATGAGCTTTCATTTTAAATGACTTAGCCAACTTATCAAATCCAACTCTTCACTAGGGCGCATTTGAAAGGGTCTACTTCCATTTGTGGGTACATTTTACTAGGAAAGCTTTCACCTTTTACATGGTAGGTGCACATGAAGGGTCATACTTCCATTTTATCACTTAGAAAAACTTTAAACACCTCCCTTGAAGTATGGGCGCATTTCAAAGGTGGTACTTCCACTTTGTGAACACTTAGAAATATCTTTAATCTCATCTTCTCTTTAAGGCGCATATGAGGTCCTCTTCTTCAAGTTTAAGTGCCTTAGTAAAATTTGACCTCCCATCTCTTCTAGGGCGCATACAAGTGTGCCTACTTCAAATTTATAACACTTAGAAGAATTTCCAAGTATAGGTGAGGCACATTTCACATGGGTAGCTTCAAATTTCCAGACTTAGTGAAATTTTTGTGGCTCTTCAAGCTTTTGGAGTGGATTCGAAGATGTCAAGCTTTCATTTTATTAGGCTTAGATGAATTTTCCAGCTTTCCCCTGATTTAGGGAAAATTGTTCATGATGCCCTCAGCTTGCCCTAACTTTCTATTTTTAGAAAGTTCTTCACATTTCATGCTTTGAACTGATTTCTGACTCTGAAAAGCCTAATTTTTTGCTTTGATTCGAACCTCGGGATGTGGTTGAACTTTCGGGGCTTGATGCCTGCCTACACCTGCTATTTTTAGCAACTTACTAAAAATAGTAACTGCTTAGAATGCATTCAAATTTTGTGTGTTGATTGCCTGAAGGGTGTTGATCGTGGTTGGATGCTGCTTCTGCATGACTGTCGTGCTCTGCCCTTGATTTTAGGAAACCCTAATTTCTCTGCACCGGCCTGCTAAAAATAGTAAGTGCTTGATTTTTGAATCTCTGCAACTCCGTTTGACATGAAATTCGAGCCATGGGGTCTCCATCACCTGCTTGACTTGTTCACACTGACGCTCGCGCTGACCTGCTATTCTTGGCATGTTCCTGGAGGTGGTTTACTATTTATAGCAGCTGCTTGATTTTGAGACTTCCACAGCTCCGTTGAATTGAAATTTGAATGTCGTGCTCCTCATTGGTAAACTTGCCTGTCCACACTGGCACCTGATGCCCACTTTCTATTTTATAGTTTATTTCAGAACGCCTTACTATAAATAGTAAGTGCTCCAATTGCCTTCAAATTTTACCCACGGATAGCTTGAAAGATACTGATTGTGGTGGGATACACCGGTTTTCGAAAATTCTGGCATTTTACCCCTTATTTTGGGTCCCAAACTTGAAACCCTAATTCGTCTTGCATGTGCCTTGAACGACCTCCATTTAACTCCGTTTTTGTTGCATGTCATTAGGTTCATGATTCTGAAGCGTTGGGCAGCTGCCGGAGTGGTACTGCTAAAAATAGTAAACGTCTAAAAAGGTGACCCATCAGCTGCCGGATGATTTTGCATGTCACATTGCCTGAGAGATCTTGAAAAACCCAAAAAAATTATCAACATGCAAACACTGGCTAAAAATAGCAAGTTTTTAAAAAGTGACCAATTCCGCTTGCATGTTACACCGTTGCGAAGCTCTTGGAAAACCCAAAAAGATAATGCTGACATGTGCTAAGAAAACTTACATGCAAACCCTAATTATAGCCTCCGAAGGCTGAGCACTGAAAGTTGTCGTCCTGTTTTGCATGTTATATCACTGCGATGGTCTCAAGAAACCCACAAAGAATCCTCAAACATGCATCTGAAAGTCTAACATGCAAACCCTAAAAATGGACCTCGAAGGCAGGACTGCTAAAAATAGCAAGTTGACCGTTTCAGCTCAAATTTTGCAAGTAGATAGCTCAAGGTGCTCAAAATGCAGTGCAGTTGTCAAAACGTGAAAATCTCAAGAAAAAAAACCCCAAATGGGCACTTACTAAAAATAGAAAATTGCCAAAATTCAGTGATAATTCAGAGGGAGCCTGCTTGAAGCATCCTATCAGCAGCGCTAAGCTCAGGACTCGACTAGCCAACTCAATTTGACCTCAAAGTAGCCTGAAGAATGTAAACCCTAATTCATCGAAAAGCTTTCCAGACTTGATCAAAATTCAGATCTAGGTCAAATGGTAAGTACATCACCAGACGAAAGAGTAGACAGAGAGAGACAGATCGAAAAACCCAAGCCAAAAGACCCGAATGAAACAAAAATTAGGGGGTCCCCATTTTGAATGGGGCGATGTGTGAAAAGGTCACAACAAGACCTAAGAAGTAGTAAGCAGCTGAGGAATGCCTAGAAATGTAAGACAAGTAAATACAAAGGTTAGTGCAAATTGAGTGTCTAAGTAAGCTAAAAAGCAGCAAAGACATTAGAGATTTCCAAACAAAGGAAGTGAAAACAACCAAAAGTAAGGAACACTTGTGGCTTTAACACCCCAAAACTCCCCCCAGTCAATGAAAGAATGGCAGACATTAGTGATTTCCACCCTGCTTTCAGTCAGCTTTAAAGTAAGGATTAAAACAGAGAAATAAATCATGCAATGCCCATGTGAAGGCTATCATCCTTTCAAGACTTGGAACAATTTCATCTGCTGTTCATGGCAGAAACAAGCACAATCTTCCTTATTTTTACAGGTTTGTGAACTGGTTTGTAGCAGAATTTTTTTTAAGGATTGCAAGGACAGAAGCCATAGCATCTTCAGCACAAGTCACTATTATTGTTTTCATGCATACATTATTGGCTGGGACAGTTAAAACAAGTAGAGTTTCAAGTCGGTTTTCCAGCAAGCATTGAAGGCTAGTTTGATTATGTATTTCTTCCAGCCTAGGATTCATCTTTTGCAAAGCAGATTTGTGACTGAAATCTCAAAGCTTCTCCCTGGTTTTCTTTGTCAAATACCTTGGCAATGGCTCTCGCTGTGTTAATAGATCAGACAAGTAGGGTTTTGAGTTGGTTTTCATCCATAGATCCATGGTGATCAAGGAAACATCAGGTTTTGGTGCTCTTCAAAAGATTCACCATATTTCAGAAGTTCTAGAGGATTCAGCAATTTCAAATCAAACATTGCTTCAGATTTTTGAAAAGTCACTCACATGCCATCATTCAATTTTTCAGTAGTGGCCACATCTGGCAGTTGTCATCAGTTGCAGTGGCTATTTCCAAGCAATGGGATGAGAGCCTATTTTAGGCCTTTTATTTAATTCATTGTCTTGACTAGTTTGCTCTGAAGTAGTTTTATTTCCACTTTTTCTGCAGATAGGGATAGAGTTGCTTTAAAGTGGTACTTTCTGAAATATAATAATATTCCATTATTATTTTAAATCCCTAAAAGCTACCCTTTGTGAGCTTATAAATAAGTGCTTCAAGCACATAGATTGTTAATGTTAGTCGAAGTCATGCTTATGCTAGAGAAGCCATTATTTTGTTGAAGTTATTGTAACAGTGATTGCATGTTCATAATTTCATGAAGTAAATTAACAGGAGGTTACACTTAGTCCAGCTGTGTATTGGCAAGATCTGTCTTTCTAGATTGTAGCCATGTATGCAGTCTAGTTGTTCATTTCATGAAATCATGTGATGTTTGTTCATTTAATTTTTTCCTGCTAATACTAATTTATAAGTCTGTGCTTAAGCCAATGGTAAGCATTCTTCTATTTTCCATTCAAATATACGTGTCACAACCAAATACTAGTATTTGCTAGTATTTGCTTTAGCCAGCATGAAGTTGAGTTGTATTATTTATGCTTGATAATTCACCCTCCTTTATATCTGAAAATCTCTCTGCAGAGATTGAATGTTAACAGTCTGGCACTTGCATCCAGGGAAAAACATAGTCAATCAATAGTTTACATTTATGCAAAAACCCTCATTGAAGTCTTGTTTAAAGTGCATACTTGTAAGTTTTGTTTACAGTCTTAGTTTAGATTTAGCTAGGTCTCAAGGAGCTTCCCCTTATATTTTGAAAAACAGTTCTACTGTATGTGTTGATCTATCATGTTGTCTCGATAGAGATAAATTAAAATGCTAACAATTGACAGTAGAGAGATAGACAGAAAGTAGAGGGCAGCCATTGTTGCACCCACCAATTGTACATCTTTTCCAAAGTCATAATACAAGGTAGCAAGGCATTTGCCGCTACCACAAAACTGGTTTTTCCTCACACTAGGTTTCCAAGATAAAAATCTGCTAAGCTGTGTGAGTTGTGTGAGTTTCCATGCCTGTTTGTTCTGTTTACACCCACAATATTCATAGCTCCTAAGCAAACTTCATTTGTTTCAAGCAAGTAGAAAGTAGAAATAATTTTGTGATACTTAAATTCTAAATTTAAATGTAATGTCCCCTTTTCGCTCATAGCCAATCCAAGCTTCCATTAGCCTGTTCTAGTTCCTGTAGGCTAAGTGGATTTGGTTAGGGGACTTCGGCAACCGGAGATGAATCTTTTGGGTTTTTCTGGGTTTTTTTGGGTTTTTTCTAGTTGTGACAGCTATTTTTAGTAAGTTCCAGTCTAGCTTCATTTGAGCCAGTTTGGTGATTTGACTCACTTACTATGTTTGGTAAGTGCTATATTTAGAACTAGTCTCAGCTCCTTTCATCCAACAGCTCAATGAAGGGCTTCTATTTTTGACAGGGGTGAGTTCTCTCGGTGGTTGGAGTTAATATTTGAAAGTTGTTATTTTAAATATGTGAGAATGAGCGTGGCTTATAAGAGACCCCCTTGGACTAGTAGAGTTAAGTTGTTTTTAAAAAGGGGACAATGTATCTCATGTTGACGCCTAAAAAGAAGGCTTTATTTCATACTTTTAAGGCTTAATATTTGCCTCAAAAGGTGGATGCCCCTTTGGAAAGAATTTCATGTTAATTTTAAAAAATAAAAAGTTAAATTAATATTTGGAGAGCAAGGAGGGGAGTGGGATTTTGGAGGGAAAAGGTGTTTTAAAAATAAAGTTTCCCTAATTCTTCCATTTTTTCTATTTAATCCCTATTGTGCTCTCATTTGGTTATGTGAACTTTTGGCAACTTAAGGAGACTCTGCTGGATTGTTTTCAAAATTCGTATACAGCTGGTTGAGGACAAAAACCCTCATCTCTAGTTGCTGGTTTCAGTGGTGAGAGACCCACCCTAGCTGGTTTGTGCTTGGTTTGAATTTCAGTGTTTTGACTTGCTGGTTGAGCGTTTTGGCTTTGGAAACCGAAGATATTTACAGATTTCTGAGTTAGGTTTGGATGTGGGATTTCCATTTTGGTGTGAGATTTGCAGCTGTTTTTATCCAATTTCTGAAGTCTGAAACAAACTTCTCAGGTCTGGGAATTGTATTTTTTGAGTAGCTAGAAGGCATCAATCAGAGCATATCTTTCAGGTGTGTAGGAATTTCCTTCTGGACATTGCTTCATTGGTTTCTACTTGGCTGGTCACCCCCTTTGAACTACTTGCTGGCATTTATTGGTGAGCATCTGATTTTATAGAGCAAATCACCCTCCTTGGGATCAGTGCCACTTCCTTGGGTTTTGGACTGCAAGCATGGGTCTGGTCAGCACTTTCTGTGGTGATTAATCTGCTGCTAAAGGTGTTATTCCAGGTCTGATTTAAGTTGATAAACTTCTGATTTTGTTATTGAGATGCAAATAGTTAAATGTTTGATGTAATTCCTCCTTATTTCCTTGCACATTTATGAATGTATCAATGTATGTACTCATCATGATGAATGGACAAAAATATCAGGGGTACACATTATATTAAAGAACTTCTAAATGATACTTGAAGCAGGAAATAATGACTTTAACGACTGAGTTGGTTTCATCTCTCAATGATTGGTGGGAATTGGGGGAGAGGAGGAATAAACAGCATAATGAAGCAAATTTTTGACTGCCAATTCTAGATATATTAATGAACTTGTCCTAAGAATTGGTTCTTGCCTGCTTTTAATCAAATCTGACATGAAAATGAAAATCCAAAATTTTGGTTTGATATTTGATGTAAAACTTGTCAACGTCCAATGACACGTTTTAAGTGGGCCTTCAACTTTTGAAAGGTTATATATGTCTGTCCTACCCTGCAAGGTTTATTGTGACCCAGAGTCTGTTAGGGGTATATCTTAGAATGCAGATATGTGTAAAACATTGGAAATATTTCTTTTATGGTATTTGAGAAAATGAAAGGAACAACTATCCACTAGAAGAATATTTAGTCTATAAAATTGAAAGGCATTAACTCTTAATTTTAGTTTGTTTTCAGTGGTTTGTAGCAGTTATGAAAAGGAGGCATGAAGATGTTTTTTGGAACAAGAAAAGATACCTCATTGGCATCAGTTTCAAAGTCATGGTCCAAGTTATTGCTGTGTATGTTTCAATTCAGTTAGAACTTGATGGCAAACAGTTTTGGGATTTACTTTGGAATTGTTAGACACTATAATAGGTATTGTTCTAGCATAAACTGTGTCAGTTAAATTATTGAAAAGTTCAATATGTCTGTCCTGCCAGTCAAAGTTTAATAGGACCCATGTTCTATAAGGCATGTACTTTCGTAATGCAACCATATGTATAATTTTGGAAATGTTTTCTATGTTATTGAGAAATGATTGGAATGGATATCTACTGGAAGGATATTTAGTCCGTAGAATCGACTGGTATCAACCCTTCATCTTGGTTTGCTTTCAGAATCTAGTGTTTGTAGAAGTTATGAAAAGGAGGAATGAGATATTTTTTAGTGCAACAAAAAGCCCCTCGTTAGCTTCAATTTTAAAGTCATGTTTAAGGCTATTGCTGTGTAGGTTTCAACTCAGTTAGAGTGTAATACCAAGAAAACTTGGGATTTGCTTCATGGGACTAGAGATAAGGCATTATAATAGGTCAAGTAGAGGCACAAAAGGGTAGATGAAAGAACGGTGCAATTCATTGAGTTTTAATGTTGATCCAACTCCTTTGTACAAAATCCTGCTTCAGGGATGCAGGTTGAAAAGAAACATCAAGATATCCCTTGGAATACCTTTGCAGCCACTTCTACTTCAAATCATGACACTCTTTACAGTTTACTCCCAGAATGATGGTAACAAATTGGACATTACACAAACATATCCTTCAACAGTTTAACTTCTTACTTATTGTGTCTTTTACCACAGCCACTTGACGTCATCATCATTAGATAATTGCTTGTAAGTTTTCCTTTATTGGCATTTTATATGGGAGGTGCTTACTTATATAGCTTCTAATGACTGTTCTAAAAGACAGGTTAGTTTTCCTTAAACATATTTTTTTTTTATATATATATATATATTGTCAGCTCAATATTAACATTTCTATTTTTAAAGAACAACTGAAAATTCTCTTGGGAAATTATAATTTGGATCACACATGCTAAAGAGAAATCCATCTCATTTTAACTAAACCTCAATGATCTATAGTTCCAAAGTCAGTGGAAAACATGTACAAGTGCTCAAAGCTTATACAATTTTTATTTTGGAGGAATGAAAGGATTGTAATGATCTTACATGTTTCACATAATCAAGTAGTCCTTGTTGTGGTCCAACCGCAGATATAAGTTCAAACAACAAAACCCCAAAGCTATAGATGTCACTTTTGTCTGTTAAGGTGTTTGTCCTCAC
The DNA here is from genome assembly GCA_007258455.2 of Sequoia sempervirens. Classification (NCBI taxonomy): domain Eukaryota; kingdom Viridiplantae; phylum Streptophyta; class Pinopsida; order Cupressales; family Cupressaceae; genus Sequoia; species Sequoia sempervirens. The sequence continues at coordinate 18,567 of VDFB02084825.1, forward strand.
ATACTCAGGATCTACATACCCACATGTTCCACCAATTACTGATGGAGGGTATACTGCGTCCTTGTGTAGTCCAAAATCAGCAACCTGTCATAAGAACTCTTCTAGGGTAAGTCTCATTCAAGAGCTTTCAATCATTAAGTTCCTGCCTAAATGAAATCGATAGAAAGTAGAAACATAAACATAAACTTGGTAAGGGGGTGATGAATTAAAAAATCTTCAAAGATTAGACCACAAGTTCCATGTAAAAAATGTATACAAAAACTTGTAAGAACTGTAGGAAGAGAAAGTTCATCTAGGCATTGAGCATTCTATTGTATAAAATAGGTGACATATGAATTTTTGACAAAAAGAAGTTTTCCCAATGAATTAAAACTTGCATTAAAGAGAGTTATTAACCAAACAAAATTTAGAAACCCTAAACACAGGTCACGTGTCTTTTACTCTTGGGTATACATTCAAGACAAGGATCAACTTAAATAATAAATCAATACCTCACTTGTACGGTACCACTGCCAATTCTCATTCAATTCTTCAAAGAGCAATCCATAAGTTGGCCAGATTATCTCTTTGAGTAAAATGTCCATATTGGCATGTAAACTTATATGACAATTGAGTATTATACATCTGTTTCATTTGATTAGGTTATAGTTAATATATTTTTGTTTCAATCAAAATTACTATACCTGAAAGAAACAATGTACCTAATGAAAAAGTTGTCTCTTCTTACACCAAATATAGCGGTAAGCCTGTTAGTTTTAAGTCTGTCTCATATGCATCTACCTATAGCTAACATATGTGCACCGACTAAACATATGCGTGCCGACTAAACATATGCATCTACTTTGCATTCTTATGAAGAAATACAGAAAGAAATTATATTAATAATCATAGTAAGTCAATAGCACTCAAATTACATTTAGAAACATTTGAAATCTACAAGGGTAAAATCGAGAGAGGAAAAGTAACTCAACCAATGAAAATACATGACTAGAGGAGATGAACCTAAAGAAATTAACCCCAAACCATATACAGTGAGCACAAATAGCCAAGTGAGGAGGGGCTCCTCAATGAAGCACGAATCAAATGAAGATTGAGTTGGAGACCAAAGCTAGAGACTAGCACTTTCACACACTTGTACTAAGGTTCAAGCCAAACAAACAAAAATCATCATGATCATCTATCCCTGCACGAGGGACAAGGCAAGTGTAATGTAATGTCCCCATTTTTAGCACTACACTTTTCAGTGATTGATGGTCTATCCCCGATGTGCTGTCGACTAGTCAGAGCCAGAATTAGGGTTTCCGACTGCTTGGTGGGTTCTTTTGAAGATTCAAGGTTTTGCATGTTGGAGTTTGGTTGTTTGGATTTTGGATTCCTTCTGGGTTTTCAGAGAGCTTCGCAGAGGTATGACATGCAACTGTGTCGGGCAGCCTTTCTAGACTTACTATTTTTAGTAAGTTATGATGGCTACATCTTGGAGTTTGGGATTGCGGATTGCGGATTCTTTCTGGGTTTTCAAAAAGCTTCGCAATGGCATCGCAGGCACGTTGATCTGAGTAACTTTCTGAATTTACTATTTTTAGTAAATTCTATTTTTGGCAGCAGTCCACTTGGCATCAATTCAACAGGATTTCCTCTTCAGGCAGTTCAGTTGATATTTTGACTTTTGGCCTTGGGTGCATTTTCTGGAAAGATAAGTTGAGTTGATTTAAATAATATTATATTTTAATATTATGTTTTAATGTTGATCCCTTGGCCTAGCTTTATCACTTAAAGTTGTTTTAAAAGGGGGACTCAAGGGTGCATGCCTCATCGGGAGGTTATTTTAATATTTTTCTAAAGGCCAAAATTAAGCTTGGAAAAGGGACGCCATCCATGGAGGGAAAAGAGATCAATTCAAATTTGAAATTTGGGCACCTTCTTGATGTTTCAAGAAGATTCCTCTCAAGCTTATAAAAGGAAGCCTCTGCTCTTCAGTTGGACATCTTATGTCTTCAGTAATGTTATGCTACTGGAATGGTAACAGGGTTGCTTCGAGGAATGCATGCCTCCTAGCATGGGCTCGACTTATGGCTTGATAGAGAGCAACTAGTGGAGAGTTAGTTTGTAGTTGAGTGGATTTGTAGTGAGCTTTTGCATTGTAGTAGTTATTGTGCATTTGTAGTTCAGTTTCTAGCATGTTAATGAAGTTCTGGAGTTGCTGGTTCAGTATAGCTGCATGTTGTTTTTACTCATAAGTCAAAAAATAAAAATATATTCATTTTGGGTATTGGCTAAAACCATTTACATGCCCTAGGCGCCCCATTGTGCAAAGTTTGGTGATTTTTAATGAAGAATCTGATTTTATCTTGTTGGTAGAACATTTCTGGAGGCCGTACCATTCTGTTTTGCCTGGCAAATGTTTAGAAAATAAATTTACAAGTTTTTATAGTCATTTCTTAATTAGAATCTGGTTGCCATCTTCATAGTGTTCATTTGCATCAGATTTCATGTGATTTGGACAAGTCTAGAGAGAGTTATGAGCATTTTAGTGAGTTACAGTGTTGTTGGTTATGCATTTTCAGCCTATGTTCAGTCATATCAGATTGTTAGAGTTTGCTTTAGGAATTGGGTTTGAGTCCTGGAGTCGTATTGAGTATTGGAGAAACATTAAACTTCATCGCAGCATTGATATATCACTAATTCAATGTTCTTGGCAGACAACTCTTCTTATTGTAAGGCTGTTACAGTAGTACTGTTCAGCCCTTTCTATTTCTTGCTAAGTTACATTGTATTCCCACGGCTATGGAAGAGACTGGCCCTAGCTCAGTCTTTATTGTATTGCATTGGATCCTCATCATCATATGATAGCGCCTTGCTCGCCTTGAGCTTGGAGTGCACATGCTTGATGATTGAGTTACTTTCAGCACTACATTGTCATCAATAGAATCTCCACCATATGATAGCACCATTCCCACCTTGGGTTTGGAGTGCACATGCTTGGTGTTGAGTTTACTTTTCAACATTGCATCATCTCTTTCAGTACCTCCGCCATATGGTAGCTCCTTGCCCACCTTGGGTTTGGAAGCACATTCTTGGCGTTGAGTTCTTTCAGCATTGTTTACTTCCAATACTGCATGCACAAAATCCTCTGACCATATGCTCGCCTCTCCTAGGCACATTCTTGGTTAGAGTTACCTTCCACATCGTTTTGGTTTTGGAGCTAACCTTAACGGGTGACTGTGTGTGTGAGCTGAATTGTTCATTAGAGAATTGAAAAAAATTTGGTCCGGTTCTTTACAGTGGTATCAAAGCCAAGATCCTGCCATCCTGTGAAAAACACAGAGCCAGTTCTTCTTGCCATCCTGTGTGGTCATAAGAAAATCAACACTATTCATTCTATGAGCGCAAGAGAACAGAGATGACTATAGAGAAGTCTTTACTTGAGTTGATGCAGGAACTGACCACACTAATGAGGGATCCTCGCATAAGATGGGGAATTAGAAAGATTTTTGCTAAGTCTGAAAGTCGGGATGGAAAGGTGCACATGTCACATCAGAATGATCGTGAGCTTGATGAAGATCAGCTTGGTGAAAAG
>VDFB02084826.1:0-10682 GCA_007258455.2 Sequoia sempervirens
TTTTGTTTTGAAAAGAGTAAATCTAAGATTTTGAAAGGGCCAAGATCCTTGTATAGAAACAAAAAGATAGAAATGTGACAACACAAATAAGAGACCAACTACATATAGGCCTACAAATTGAACCAAACCACACAAAAAAAGAAAAATAGTCAAATGCAAACCTTGTCGATAGTCAACCATTAATTATAAAAAGATCAACAATAAGCAATCCTGTGAACCAAAATAGATCACACAAAACTAATAAATAGTCAAAAAAGAACTAACTCACAATCAAAAAATAAACATTTCTATTTAACGTTCTTTTGAAATTTAACTTTACTTTATAAAAAATTGTACATTTGAACATCTAAATAGTCATCTTCATCTCCCTACAAACCAAGGGGAAAAATATCTCAAGGGTACTCTAAAATGCATCTAGTCAAATTCCTAAATAAAGATCCATGTCAGATCTTGAAAAGTTGTGGCACAGGCCCTCCTTTACTCTTTTTAATGAATTTGTGTCCTTCAATAATTCTTTTATTGAGTAGTAGGTGATGTTCATGTCTCCCAATATTAGAAATCTTATCATAATAGATAGAAGTACATTCTATGTGTACTAAAATCATATAATTAATTGATTTCTTTCAAAATAGTCTAATAAATACTATTTTTTTGTTAATATGATATGCATGCTAATGTATATTCTGATATGTAATTCTTTTTCAGTTCAAAAGAAAGTTTTGAGAAATTTGCACAAAAGAATATAGCTCCCCATGTTGTGAAGATGGATACCACTCATAAATTTCCAAAGGTACCTACTATATTTGTATATCTAGTGTTTGAATTGGATTTTTCAACACATGCTTATGACACTGTTTTATTTTTGCTCATGGGCAGAATATTAATTTATGGAAAGGTATGGGAGACTTCAACTTACATGGCATTACTGCCTCAAGTAAACTACTTTAATTCTTAGATTTTTGCAATTTCTTGTAGACTTATTTACTTTATAGGTTTGCTTCTTTATTCTTCCTTTTAGATTTAAAATCTGATTGATTTTTTTGTTATATTTAAAACTCCAATAGTTTGGAGCATTTTACATATTATCTCTTAGTTTATAGGGTTTTGCATATTAATCTTTTAATTCTTAGTCAAAATTTGTTTTTTCATCTTGACTTCATTAGTTGTTAATATTAGCTAAATATTTAAAATTTTAAACAATGTCCAATTTTAGATCGTTACATGTATTTTTGAGATGACCTTTGTTTTTGCATTCTCTATCATGAGATGAACCATTTGAAATACTTATAAAAGTTTCATATTCATGCACAATAAGAACTTTACTAGGATTTTAAAAATGGAATAAAAAAATAGAGTTATATTAATAAATAACAAATGAGGCTTGAAATTTGTTTAAATTTACATTAGGAAATCAACTTGTCTATTTGGATCGCTTGGTTCTTGGAATAGCATAAGTGTATTTACTATTAGTGAAGGATTCTAGTGCTCTATGCCACTTTTCTTTGTAGTTTTTTATATTTATACTTTTCAATTTACCATTTATCAGGGTCAAATGATTAATCTAGAGTTTGGGCCCCTTTAGTTCCTTTTGGGTCTACCATTGCAATGGCTTTGTAATGATTTCATCTAGTGATAAATGAAGTTTTTCCTTAATCAATCTAATAAGGCCCTACTTTTATCTTCTTCTTTTTTAATGTTTTGTAATTTAAAATATAGGCTTCTCAAATTTGCTTCTTAATATGCTTTAGAGATTAATATGTGGTTGAATTCCAAATTCGCCCAATTTACCAAACACCACTATCCTTTAATTTCCAATCTAACAAAATTATTAAATTCCTTTTTGATCCTGATAAAAAATAATCTATTACAATTCATTTGGGATTTTTCCTTACATACACATTTAGATTTTGATAGTTGTCATCTAATATTTTAGGATAGGACGACTAGTTTCACTTTGTTGTCCCTTGAAACCTTTTTTAATACTGCACTTATACCACGCTCCATGGTGTTTTGGGGATAGAGATGAGGACAATAGGGTGGTGGGGGACGGAGATTTACCCTGTATTAAATTGATACCCAGCCTCAGTCAATGGGGTGTAGCAATTGGGTGTACTATACACAACATTTTATTTTTTATCCAATTGCCTAGTTTTAAAAAACAATTGAAAAAGTTATTGTCTTTTCCTCAGTTTGACTTATTTCGTAAATTCTCCTCATTGAGAAACCTTTGCTTGAGGTGACATATTTGATCAAATTTTTGCACTGGGCCTCTGCCACTTTACGAGTAGGATGACATTTGTTGTCCATTTTTAAGTAGTTTTTGGTGTGTTTCGATGGTCTAAACTCGTATGTTTTAGCACCCTAAGAAAGGTTTTGTTCACTGTTTTTCTCTGTAGCTTTATGTGTTATTAGTATATTCATAGATGCATATTTAATAGGTCAAAATCTCTTTTAATCATTGAATGATGGATGTTGAATGTTGAACTCATCTTTGACTTCAAGAGGCAATGCGGTCTCCTTCCCAGTTTGCTTGACTTTGGCCGAACACAACCTCTGGTGCTAGGAACCATAAATCCGTAGTATTTGGTTGTACACAAAATTGAAATCCCTCTACATAATCTTCATACAATGTTCAAAAGGGTAATCTGCACAACTACCACAAAGCTTGCAGACTCTACAAAAATTGTTTCATGCTCTTAATGATGAGAAAAAATGGTAGAGTTGGCAGCAAAAATTTACAAAACCCTACCGCATCAGAATTTTCTTAAAACTAGGAGAATTAAAACCAATCTCTCTACAATTACTGCATTAATCCATTCACCATAAACAAAAAGTGGGTCTAGTTTGAGGGCCACTCTATTCTTGAGTTTGAGACAAGATTCTTTTGCAGCCTTTTAAACAAAAATATTGGCAAGTTAAAGTTTGTTTTCAGGCAAGGGGCGAGGAATGTTTCAACTATTAGAAAGTTGTTTTTCTAGGCATGAGACAACTTTCCAGAGAACCACTGCTTTCATTTAATAGATAACAACATAATTGTTTTAAAATGAAATAGAACATAAAAAATTTATACCGCCACATACAAATTCCAAAAAAATTAAAACTCACAAGTGACTTCCTCAATATTCTGCACAAATTGTGTTGTATTGTCAACAATATCGATGAGAAAAAATGGGTAGAAATTGGAGGAAAATTTTACGAAATCGTATCACAACAAACAAACAAAAAAAATTTAAATGAGGTGAATGATAATCAATTTCCCTAAGCCTGTTGCTTCAATCTATTCACAGTAAAAGTAAACTAAATATGAAAATATTAAAGTTTTTAGACTTGTAACATCAAAATATCAAAGATATTCTGGATATAACCTCGAGAACGTCAGTCTTGGGAAGAAGAAGATTCTATAAACAATCTCAATAGAGAATTCCAGACACAAGCATTGGGACAGAAACCTACTTTCATATCTGTATTAAGCCTATTAGGAGCTAAGAGTGAACTCGTCTTCCGTAAGCCTGGCGGTCCAAGGAGCAAAGTTAGTCTGCATTATACATCATCATTACTTGCCCTACGACAACGCAGAAAAACCACTTTTTTTTGGCTATTACTCCCAACCTCCATTGTGCTATAATTTTTGTTCTCACATCAAATAAAGTAATTTGTACCAAATGAGTTCTACAAAGGCTGCTTATACACATTCTAGCTGATGCAATCTTCGCCATTATTTTCCTACACAACACACACAATATCAACTATTCAGAGAAGATCAAGGGTTAGTCATTTACCAATTGCACAAAAGAGAAAAGAAGAGATATATGGTGGAGGTGAATGTGCGTGTCAATAATTGTTGATTTTTGCGTGTATTCTAGGTGGAAGTCAGACTCAGGCCTACAGTCCAAAATGGGGGTCAAATGATAATTTAACATTACTCCACAATCATTGATTCCACAAACAATTTAACGAAAACAACAAAATTGTTTTATAATGAAATAAAACATGCGAAAAGAAATGAGTCCACTCAGTATATATTCCAAAAATAAAACTTAATGAAATCATGGCCCTAGTCTACACAAATTGTGTCGTGTTATCAACAATCTCGATTAGAAATAATGGGTAGAGTTTGCAGGAAAAATTTATGAAACCCTACAAAAATATTAATCACAAAAAAAAGAGAGTAGAGTTAGCAGGAAAATTTTATGAAACCCTAAAAAAATATCAACACAATAAAAAATGATATTTGCAGGAAAAAATTAGAAAACCCTAAAAAATATCAATTTATTCACAATAAAAAAAGAACCACGGTCACAAGAAAAATAGTGACAATTCTCCTTACAAAACAATGTCTAAGACATCATGGCTTTGATCCTGTGGTGTCACAAGCCTTTGTTAATGACCAGAAAAACAAGATGCTAAAGGTGTTTGGTTTGGAATTCAACATCAAAGAGGAGTTGATAGGAAGCATTATTGGCCTAAAAATTGACGGTAGAAAGGTGTTAAGGGATAAAAAGGAGTCCAATGCTACCATGGCATCTTTTTTCAAGAGGTGGGAAATGGAACAACTACAGAAGGATAAATGTGGCGACTTTGATTGGAGTTCCATAAAACCCATATGGGGTGATCTTGGTATGGAGATAATGAGGTACATAGTTCCTTGGATGGTAGATTTTTTGTTCTCTTTGGTTACCATTTTATATTATTAAACCATTTCAGACATAAAAAGAGGGTGTCATTTCCATATTATCTGTTGGCTTCTTTAGAAAATGACATTAAGGATTTTAAGAACCCCAAGAATCCCATTCTTCATGAGGGTTTAATTTTTATGATTATGGATTATGCTAAGTGTTTTACTATTTTGGAAGAACCCAAAAAAATTACTAAAAGTCATCTGAAACAGTTGAAATTTGGTTATGATATGAGTTCTGAGTTTTATGAAACTAAAGAAGGGTCAAATGACTCCATGGAGGTTCTCTTGGAGCCCCTTGAGGGCTTTTATCCTAAGCTAAAAAAGAAGGTGAACAAACCTTAGCAACCCTCTTGGTTGGAAGGGTACTTTACTGGTAGCGACGAGGATGAGATTCCTGATGTCTTTTCTGACTCAAAAGGTTAAAAATGGAAAACTCTTGGCCCCTAGTATTGAGAGAAATAAGAAGTTGAAGGATGAGGGTGAGGGCCTTTCTTCTGTTAAGAATAAGTTGATACCAGCTGAGGATGATAAAGCATGTGAGGAGGTGGATTCCCTTGTTTCAGAGCAGAAGAGGAAGAAGTTGTTGCATGGTGGTAAGAGTTCGAAGAAGGCCAAGGATAAGGAGCAGTCTGGTGACATGAAGAATCGGCCACAGGAGGAAGACCTTGATGGGAACCTAAATGATGCGGAGGAAAAGGAGCTGGGAAATTCTAATGGTGTGCATGATGACGTGGAGAATCCAAAGCATAATATTAGGGTCCTTGATGGTGTCAACTCTCTCTAAAAGGTAAAGAGGTTTAGCAGGAAGTGTACGACTCTTAGGATGCTCTTGAGGATGATTTGGTTGATGAAAGGAACAACTTTAATATCAATCGAGAAGAAGTAATTCAATGTATTGGCATGGCAATGGATGACTAGATCATCTTCTTCAGGATTTTCAAATAGTTGTTTCATGAGTTGAACCTTACTAATGTCAAGGTTCATTTTTTGGTTAATAAGGCTAGGGTAAATACAAATTTTCAAGAGTCTTCTATTATAGACTAGGTGAATCATTTGTTTGATGTTTTGAAGATGGTTACTAGCAAGATGATGAAAATAAAGAGGGACTTTGAGTACAAAGTCACAATCCTAGAATAAAAAATGTCTAAGGCCTATGAAAATCTTGAAACTGTGGTCAAAGTCAGTTGGTATGCTCTCCACAATAATAGTGAGGGTCTTCAATTCCTCAATGAAAAGGCTGGACAATGGAAAGGTGGCTCTTTAGGTGTGCTGAAAGAAGTTGTTGGTTTGGTTGATCTCCCCAAAGACATGAAGGAGGAGGAAAATTATAAGTACCCCTACACCCATACGCGAAACAAGACGTAAAAGAACCTAGGGGTTCCTTATAAGGAGGTAGCTAAGGTAATGGATATGAACAAGAAGATCATAGATCGTGATCTTGAAGCATCTAATATTATGAAAAGTCTATAATTGCCTATTGGTTTTGTCCTATTTTTTGGCTAGTTTTTCTCTTATTTTTTTGTTGATGGTTGGTTGCTTGTCTTGTTTTGATTATCTTTATTAGCAATGGTCTCTTTTGTAAAGGGTTTTAGGGCCCCTTCAAAACATTATTTTCCTATAATAAAAAACATACAAAATGGTATGGCTATGACAAGGAGGGATCTGCTAAGATAGGGGGTTGAATTGATGGTTATAATTATTATTATATTTGAATTTTTATATTATTATTTATTTTTTAAAAATGGGTAGAATATTATTTGATCAAAAGAAGTAGCATAACAAGCATAGAAATCAAACTCAACCAATAGGGATTAAAAAGGCCCACCCTACAAAAGAAAATCACAAAAAGAAACTGTCACCCTAAAAGGAGGAATTTTGTTTGGATTCTATGCTTGGGAGATAGAATAACAAAACTCCAACAATCTCACTCAAGGATGACCCTAGAAATCTCAATCCAATGATGAAAGGGGGAAAGATACCTTACAATAGGGCTGTCCTAGGGGCTGATTGTAAACTAATCAGGGGTTCACCACCAAGCTAGGGCTTGGAAAGATAAATGAAATGCAAGTTGTAATGCTTAAACCTAGTATGATGCAATCTTTCACTAAATGACCTAAAAATGCATGTAAAACATAATAGAAAGTTGCAAGACGAAATGTGTGCATTTGGAAATCTGATGAAGATTGGATGAGGGCCTGAAATGTTGAAAATACTAATTTTAATGTTGACTAGGACTCATACACTAGACTAGGTGATTTAGTCCTAGATCTAGGTTTCTATGCAAAAACAAGAATCTAGCAAATGGGTGTTTGAAACTACAAAAACTTGAAAAATGACCTAAATTGGGACTCATACGCCAGAACTGGCGTATCAGTCCAATTAGGGTTTTTTGAAGCTTCAAATTCTAAATCTCCTCTTTAATGTCTTCTTTATCCTTCACAATTGATTTGTAACCTGTAGAAGTCTTCCAATGATCTCCAATGAAAGGTGACAACTTTGAACACTTTGACAACTTTTTCCAAACTTTCTCCAAACTTTCTCTTCAATGTGTCTTCAACCTAAACCTACAAATCACACACTAAAGAGAGGGAAAATGTTGTTTTGTTAGTAGAAAGGGATTTGCCTTGGTCAAACCCCCTTTTGGTAATCAAACCTTGAAATGAAATGAAATAGGAATGGAGAATGATGAATGAACAAAATAAGATGTTGCATCTAACCAAACCCTAGCAATAAAGTGTTGCAAATATGTATGAGATGGCTCCAATGGATGTGGATCTTGAATCTTGCTTGAATGTTGTAGATTTTGAATTGAATTCTTGCTTGAATCATGAAACCATATATCATAATTGTTAGCTCAAAAAAAAACATGATTCATGATGACTTTGACATGATGCTTGATGCTTGAATAATGCTCTAAAACACTTGATAATCTACCCTTGAAGACTCTTGAATGCTCTTGTGAACTCCAATGCATGAATACTTGAAGGCTTAGGATGTTAGGATGAAAATGAGTGAAAGAACCTTGTATTTTATACTTAATTATGCAAGAATTTTTGAAATTACAACACTGCATACTGACATTAGATCTAGGAGGATAAAATCTGGCCAAGAATTTGAATTAATTTTGATTTTGGGCCACACAGAACTCATATGCCCAAGGTGGCGTATGAGTCCCATTATGCATAATTTATGGGACCAAATTCAAAAATTCTTAGAATGGCATAATATCAAGATCAAGACCCAAAACCCTAGATGGGACTCATACACCCAAGCTGGTGTATGAGTCCCAGATCACTAAATCTGGGCCACACAACCTAAAAAAACTTAAATTACGATTGGATATTGATTAATGTCAGGATTCTCCTCGAAAAAGATGCATTAATTAAAGCTTGTGGATGTAAAATAAGGCCAATTAAAGCATAAAGAGGCCCAATTATCTAATAAAATCCTAGAAAAGTGTGAAAGTGTGTTACAACACTTGACAACACTCTACATAAGGAATAATTTAAGCACACTTTATTTTAAAAGAGGTTTATTAGGCTCAATTAATTAATAAAACCTTAGAAAAGTGTGAAAGTGTTACAACACTTTACAACACCTTAGCAAGGTACAAATTAAGTACATTTAGTTCACAAGGGCCCAAGATCTAATGTGAATGTGAAAAACACATTACAACACTATGTGAAGGCATCATTAAGCTTAATTTTACAAGGAGTGTCCCAAACAAGTGTGAAAATGTTATCGACAACATTTTTCAACACTACACACCCAATATCCAATCAACATTCCTCATTACTCATTAATATCCTTTTGAATCAACATATTTAAATGTTGGGAACACTCCAAGGGAAGATGCTCTCGGTCACAAATATTCCAATTATCCCTATGCTCATAGGCCCATTTTTCTTGGCAATCAACAACACTATTCTAGTCCCTTGAGATGTGGATAAAGCAAACCATATCTAAATAATTGTTTAGTCAGTGAATTTGTTGAACCACGAAGCCAACTACCAATTCAATCCATCACAAGTTTTTTTATTCAACACAGTAACCAAGATTTGAGAGTCTGACTCACATATATGACCTTGTGCCAGCTAAGGGTGCAACCCCTCTCCAAAGCAAGAAGGATAGCAAGAGCTTCCATGAAATTATTAGTTTGATAACTCTTATAGATTGAGAATAAGAATAGTACAACACTTGAGCTATCCCTCCCCACACCTCCAACCCTAACATGTTTAGGATTTCCCTAAAGGAGCCATCAATATTAAAATTTTAGGGCACCATCAAGTAATGGGGCCCAACAACCCTCTCTCTAGATTCTTTTATTGGGGGTTGTCTTCCCCTTGATAAAGGAAACCTCAAATCATTCTCAAGTAAACCCAATCTTTGTATCACCTACACCTCCCGAGATTCACTTAGCCTAGATGGTCTCCTTAATCATGCTAGTAATCATTTATCAAACTTGATGAGCAACTATGCTCCCTCCTTGAAATATCCTATGTTTCCTTTCCAACCAAATCTGGAAAAGGATGCATGGGGGCTCAATATTCTAAGCCACCTAAAGAAATAAAGCCTTAGCAAGTAGTCTCCCCCTACTTCAAAAATCAATAAGAGACAAAGGATGTAGTAGGCCTATTTACATACATCCTACCATAGGTTCCAAATGGTTCTAGAAAAGGAACATTGAAAAAGAAAATGTGAAGAAGATTCCTCATTGTTGCCACAAAGAACATAGATAGATAACCCTTGAAAACTCCACTTTCACAAATTATCCCCGATGAGACACCTTTTCTTTGCAACCAACCAAAGAAAAAAGTTGCATTTGGGACAAGAAAATTTATTCTAAATATACTTCCATCAAGGAACTTCATCCTCCCCATATTGTTGTTGATCCAATTCCTAATATAAAGTGACCACTGAGTACACCCCCCTAGGATCATAATTCCAAGCTAGGATATCATTCTTCATCAAAGAACCAAAATATCTACCTACTAGAATATAACTATACACAATCCTCTTTAGATCCTCCAGGTGGCCACTCATGAGAATCCTTCCACTTGAAAACCTCAAACTTCCACAACCTCTTGGCAACTTTGAAGTCTTCAATCCTAGTCCATCTAGCTTCCAAGAAGCTAAGACAAAGAGACTGTAAGTATGGATACATGGTCATGATTAGGGGATGGTCATGCCAATATTCAAACTAGAAGAGGGCCGTAGATCTCCTATTACAAATCTAAAACAAGCTCTGCTTGATTAGGCTAACACCCCTTTTAAGACAATCCAAAATCATAGACCCCTTACTCAACAAGATGATGCTAGGCACATCTTCACTTGTCAATCCTCTCAAATACTTGAAAGAAAGGTGTTGGTTGATGCAATTGGGAAAGAAATTTAAAATAAAATCATAAAGAATTTAAAGGACGAGGATGGTTGGGGAGACAACTATTAAATAAATATGGCCAAATTCATATATCAATCAACGACCTGGCAAGGAAGGCTGCCCAAATTAAATGGGCATGGCATAGCACATATGAAACTAAAGGAGTCTATGTGCAATTAAATGAGTATGGAGACCTTTTACTTGGACAAAAATGGAAGGGCATGTGGGGGAAAAGGAGGCTAATTAGTAATTAAAAACCCTCACGACCCCCTTCTTTGGGTATTCACAAGTGTTAAAAAAAAAATGAGTAGACAAAGAGATAGAACTTAGGGAAATTCCATGCAAAGAGGAAGAAATTGCAAAGGAAGGAAATGCACACAACTTGGGCAGAAAACATAGAGAGACCAAAGAAAATAAAATGGTGTGGTTGTTCAGAGGTGAGAAGGAGGGAGGGAAGAAAGAGAAATTATAGTTGAGAAAGGGAGACGATGTACAAAGAGGAGTGATGAGTATAAAGAGAGGGGAGAAAAAGAAGAAGAGAGAACCACAGGAGAAAAAACAAAGGCAAGGTGTGAATAGAGGATGTGATAAAGGGTGTGATGGGTAGAGAAAAGAGGGAGGAAA
>VDFB02084827.1:0-28275 GCA_007258455.2 Sequoia sempervirens
GCACCTTCTTCAATGAGAGCGCCTTCTTCAAACATGGAGGCTGACCATGCTAAGGAAGCAAAAAAATACAAATTTGCTCCTGCCATCTCTTCCCTAGTTTAGACTGCCTTCAAAGACTTCAAAAGGTGTCACGTTCAAGCTGATCATTCTGCTAAATTCCTTAGAAAGCTTAAACTTTTTGAAGCTGTTGGCTCCTTACCAAAAAATCTCCAAGTTAAGCCACCCAAGATTACCATCAATGATACAGAAGGAAATACGTTTCTTGCTTCCCAGCTTGAATTAATTCAAGAAGATGCTAATAAAAGATTTCTTGGAGCCTATATTTCTACTATAGAAACTGCCTTTGTTAATCATTCAAAAGCTATTGAAGAGTTTGTTGCTTATTTTTTAGCCACTCTTTCTTCAACAATTGATTCAGTTAAGAATCAATCTTTCTTGGGGTCCTTCTCCATTCCTGTTGATTTATGGCATTCCTCTGCTCAATCCTTGTTTGAATCTCTTTGCAATAATTTTCTTGTTGAGAAAATTTTGAAGAAGAATGTGTGTGATGTTGCTGCTTCTGTCAGACAAGATGCCTGAGATGAAGCCATGACAAATGCTGATCAGATTCCTGTTGAAAAATCTATAGCAGAACTTATCAATGATAAGTTGAATAAAAAAATTAGCACTCTTCAAAAGGAATTAAAGGAGCTCCGTTCTTCTTTGACAGGAGCTAATCTTTCCTAAAGGAAGATTAACAATGATGTTGTTGCCCCTATTCAAAAAAAGAAAAAGAAAAAGAAAGATTCTCCTTAGCAGCCTCAACAACCACAACAACCTCCGCAGCCAAAAAATGGAGTTCGTTCTAGGAGAAATACCCAGAATTTCACTTCAATTGCCTCTGGTCGATCGCGCTCAAAATCCCCATTCATTTGAGATCCGAATCATTATGTTCAATTTGAAGAACAACCTTCCTCTTCTTCCATAAGAGGACCAGGCCATGGCTGTGAGTGAGGGTGAGGACGAGGACAAGGACAAGGACAAGGACAAGGTCGTGGTCAAATTCAAAATCTAATTCAAAATCAAAATCAAACTTAGAATCAGAATCCTACACATGGACACAGCTAGAATCCTGCACGTGGATGTAGCCAGAGTCATTCTCTTGGGAAAAACACTCACGCTCACGCTTAAGTCTTTAGGGTGCCATCATCAATCCAACTCTCTTTTCTTTAATCCTCTTTTCAAGAAAGAAACCTTCAGAGGTAGAGAATTGAATCTCCAATTCAATTATTCATAATCTCTCCTCTCATTCTCTTTCTTATGATGAGAGAAGAGTGTTGGGTCTGTGGATTAAGTTCATTCCTCGTCCCCTGCCTATGACTGCACAACATATTGTGGTGGACTTTCACTCCTTCGCCAGACTTTTTAGATTTCATGCTTATTTTGGTCCTGAACCAGATGCTCCTATTGCAACAACTGACATTCCTTCTCTTTTTTCTAGAGTCTTTCCTCATCATTTTCATACACCTAACCCAGGTTGGAATCCTCCAGAACCAAATCTCAATCTGGAATTAATTCTCAGAAAGGGTGAGTAGATTCTTCTTCATTAGCTTGCTTCTGTCTCTTTCACTATGAGACCTATGCACCCTTCTTGGTTGCTCAGAGCCTTGAAGAATCTCAGAAAAGATTCCTCCATCATCATCAAGCCAGGGGAGAAAAATTTGGGACTGGTTGTGCTTGAAAAATCTTGGTACAAAGAGGAAGGATTCTGTCAGTTATCTGATTCCAATGTTTATTTACTTGTCCTTGATATTCCTTGGAAGCTCATGCACTGTAAGCTTTTGTTCTTTCTTGACAAGTTCGCTTTCTTTTTGAAGCCTGTTACCTCTTTTCTTTTGCAGGATCCTATTTTGAAAGCCCATCCATGTGCTTTCTACTTGCTGACTAAAATTCACAAACCTTCAATTGTTGGCCACCCTATCTGCTCATATACAGGCTATCTTTTAGAACCCGCTTCCAGGCTTTTACACTCTCTTTTGTTCCCCATTTTGCTACATCAAAAGAATCATCTATGCGATTCTCTTTCCCTTCTTCGTGAACTTCAGAATTTCAGCCTTCCTAGAGATTGTTTTCTCTTTACCTTTGACATTGCTTCTCTCTATTCGAGTATTCCTACTGTTGCGGGGCTTGCTGCTCTAAAATTTTTGGTTACTCAGTACTTTTTCGAGTATAATCTCAACTTTCGTCTCATTGATTTGATCATGAGTTTGGCTAAACTGATGCTTCATTTTCATTTCCTGGAATTCAATGGTTGTTTGTACCAGAAAATTAGAGGGACAACTATGGAGAGCAATTTTGTAGTTGTTTACGCCTACCTTTTTCTTTGTCACTTAGAAAGCTTGTTGTGTTCTATTGTTGATACATCTCCTCTAATCTTCTACAAAAGATTTATTGATGATGCCTTCAGTATCTGGTCAGGTTCTGAATATTCTCTACAATAGTATCTCTCTGCTTACTAATGTTTTTGTCCAGAGATTAAGATTACCCCCTGCATTTCTACTACTTCTGTAGTTCTTCTTGATATTAATTTTTTCAAGGGACCAAATTTCAGCAATACTGGTATTCTCTCCACCCAGTGTTTTCAGAAGAAGTTGAATGCTTATCATTATATTCTGTATAGGTCTTGGCATCCTTTGCACTAGAAGAAATCTTTTGTTATTAGTGAGCTTCAACGTTATCTTGTTCTTGAATCTGATGCTTCAGGTTTTATCAAATTAAAGAGGCTCCTATTTCAGAGGCTCCATGCTCATGGTTATCCTAGAAGGTTTCTACTCAATTGTTTCAGTAAGGTCTCTATGAAGGACAAGTCAACACTTCTTCATCGGGTTTTCAATCCAAAGATAAGAAAGAGGACCCACCTTATTTTCAAACTTGACTTTAGTCCCTCCACTAAAGCGATGAACTTGGGGGCCACCCTAAACCCTACACTCTTTCGGCTTTGCCAAGAAGTTCCAGCACTATGCCATATCCGACACCCTCAGATTTGTTGGCGTAATCCCATAAAGCTTAATTCCTTCATCATGAGAAGTAGATTTTATTCACAGAGGCCTTCTTTACAAAAACTTTCTTAACTTCTTCAATTTTTAAATTTTTTTAAATTTTTAAAATTTTTTCAAAATCTTATAAAAGGATTTGGTTAAATTTTTAAATTTTTAAAGATTTTGAAATCTCTCCATTTGTAAATGTAATATCTTTTGAAAGATTTAAAATCTTTCTATTGTAGAAGTGTTTGTAAAAATCTTTCTGTTGTAAAAATATTTTTAATATTTTAGAAACTTCTTCTAAGATATTAAATATTTTAAAGTTTTTTGAAAGATTTTTTACATTAGATTTTTTTAGAAAAGATTCTTTGGCTATTTTGGGAGTAATTTTAAAATTTTAATTCTATCGTTTGGAAACATTTTCCAATAGCTAGATTTTGTAAAAGCAGTGGATTTGTCTCCACCTTTTAAATACACCACACTCCACTCTTCATGTATTTTTTCCTGAGTTCAACTGATGAGCCTTCAATAGGCAAAACTAGTTTTGAACAAACTCAATAAAATTCATATTTTTCTCTTAGCATTTTCTTTAAATCACAATTTTTTCTGTTGTCTTCTTTTGCTGCCAGTGATCATTTTAAATTTTTTAATTAACTCTAATTTTTTTTAAATAACTCAAAATTTTTAATTTCCTATTGTGATGGGAAATTTAAAAGAGGCCTTTTTGCGAGCATGGCTATAAAAAGCCTGAGATGGTTTTAACTGTCTCACTAATTCCAACAAAATAATTTTATCTGTAGGATACCTGGGCAACATGAATGGGTGTCCATCAAATCCCTACACTCTAATGTAGGAGTAAGTTGGGAACTATATGTACTAGCCTCCCATAGGCTAAATGACACTTTGTGCTTCTAGGGATAGTCTCTTAGATTTATCACCTTCCATTGTCCTCATGAGTTTCATGGAGAATAAATCATTAACTTTTCTGTAATCATCTTTATACCCATGAATAGTGATTTGGGGTAAATGTGCATATATCAAACTATTGCCAACTTGCGTGCCCAGAGTACCAATCTATTTTAATCCTTGTTTGTTGGCTCTCATAGCATAGGAGTAACATATGATGGCATGCAGAAGCATCTGGTTTTGGGGAATGTACTAATCTGTTCATGTAATCTGCCACTTATCAATTTTCCCCAATGCAACTCCACAAGACCTATCATGCGAGATGTTATAACGAACATCTAGAGTTCAAATTTGCTTGCATCTCTCAAACCAGCTACTCTACTCAGTAAAGTTATAATGTCTTTCATTTCTTTTTTAAATATAGACCTTTGAATTACCTTGGTCTGTAGTGTGATTGACTGTTTGCACCATTGGGTACTCATAATTTCTCTATTACGCTCCTTAGCACTCTGATATGTCTTGGCCTTGGCTTTCAGGTCAACATTGAACATCTGTGTGTAGGAGGGGAGACCAAATGTATACATGATTCCTTTTTGAGACAAGTCTGTATAAATTCTTCCCTCTTTCTCAACAATCCTTTTAGTTGGGTTGTAATTGTTTATGCATTGCATAACTAGTTCAAGAGCTTCCATTGTTGGCAGAAACCCTCTTGTGGGAAGTAACCCATTTGATATGAAATTTTTGGTACATTGGGTAGCATTTTCTTGCAACAACCGTGAACAGATTTTAGTGTCGGAAGACCATCCCATGTGAGTATCTACAACCACTACATTAATGGGTACTGCTTGTGAATTGTAGTGCTTGAATTCATCTTCCGGTCTTGCATTAGAAGTGCTCATTTTGGATATAATGTGCTCTGCAATTTTTAAAATATTTGTCTTGTGTGCAAGTTAGGGATAAATTTAACCAAAAATTACATTCCATAAAATTTTCAATTCATTTTTTGATTAAATTTAACAATTCAGAGAAAAATTAACATTTTAATTTCAGAATGAGAAAATACCATTATCAAAATTTTCAAGCTTGATAAAATCTTATCATATTATTGGTTATTTGGAGCATACCTGGTTTTGGTTAAAAATGGTGATTCTTTAGGATGGAAATTCAAAACCTTTGGTAGTTGCGACTTAGTTTCTCAAAATTGAACTTCTCTTTGCATGCCAATGTTGCTTTATGAATTCAATGTCTTTAGCAATTTTGTAATATGAGATGAAGTGGAGTGTTGTAAAAGTAATTGGATGTTTGAGGTGGTGCTAGGTACATAGGTAGTTCTCCACCTTCGTTAATTACTTGTTATTTTGTATTAATTCCTAGAATAAAGGTGCAATCATTACGAATTATGGTTCAAACCACAATCACCTAGATTTATGTATTGACTCGCTATTTGAGAAGAAAGACAACGCGATGATTATACATGGCAATTATATGTCACACTAATTATTTGCAAGGTATATTTCATTAAAGATATGTGATTGATTGATGATCAACGGGGTTGGGGCTTTTGGTATTTCTTTCAAAAGCATTAAACAACACCGAGATCTAGGAAATACTTTATGGGGAAAAAGAAAACTAGAACAAGAGAAAGACCAGAAACAAAAACTAAAAAATAAAATTGACAAAATTTCAAAGAAGACTTTCCGGTTTTCAAAATTTACATCAAAGAAACAATAAAGCACTGGACTTTGGTAAAAGAGGAGATTACCGCCCGGATTAGAAAATTTGATCAATGAAATACTGGGCGGAGCTAGAATCTTTTTGAAGATACAAACTCTTTTGGCTCAACACAAGATTCCAGAATTCTAGTTTCTAGTAACAAACTAAACATTAAGATCATACCGAAACATAAAAAGTAGGATAACAAAAAGGTTATAATACAAAGAGGCCAAGTGAAAATGAGAGAGAAAAAATAGCAACCGTTTGAGCATCAAAACAATGCCGAAGCAAGCAAAAACAACAGAAAAAGGGAAAAGAAAAGAAAAAAAGGGGGTCCACATTTTTCCAAGGGGAAAAATGGGGTGTGTTGTGAGACCACACAACAACTATGAGGGAAAGATGGTTAGGAATTCAATTTCACATTAGTGCGACCAAGCAATATTTCTTGATACCTCTGCAATATTTTATTCAAAGAAAACTAACAAACAAAAATACACATGCGACTCAATCTAAAGAAAATCATCCACATCTTAAACATTCTAATCATAAATAGAAGAAGAACAATACACTAAAGTGATTACAACAAGTGTAGTAGAAGGGGAAGCATTGGGTTTAACACATGGTGGATCACTCTCATTAGGAGGATCATCATGGCTAATCCCATATAAATTCATTGATTTGGGAAAAATAAGAGCTTTAAATTCATTATGTTCTTCTATTTATTATATTTTATCTTCTCCTTCACTATTTAAATGTATCACAATAGGTTGCATATTAGTGATATCATGATTGTAAGCATTATCATTCATATGATCCTCTTTCATTATTTTCTTACACAGGGATAGGTAAGGTCCACCTTCATGGTTTGGTGAGGGTGGTGGGGTGGAGTCAAACAATGAGGAGGATGGATGGGTGGGAGGTATTTTATCATAATTGGGTTGGATGGATGGATGGTCATTAGGTAAGGTTTCACACTTTGGAGCAAGTTGACAAGCCATAGCATGGTGTCTTTGTTTACACTATTTTGTACTTCTATTTCTTCTTGCATGAGTTTTAGTTTGCAAAAGGGTAATTGAGGTGACTCCCAAAATTTATATCTTTTCTTCCTTTGGGGGAGAAACTAAAGGGACCATTATTTGTTTGGACACCACTAGATTATTAGTTTTTGGCCTAAAGACTTGCTTATATTTTAGAGGAATAAAGTTAATTACATAATTACCTCTTTGTCTTTTATAGAATGGTGGAGGTGGAACTATGACATACATGCCAAGTGGTCAAGGGAAGATACTTGGTTTGGACTTAGGTTCATCCACTACCTATGGGGTAGGAGGAATGACCATCAAAGTTACTCTAGACCAAGGAGCCTTAGGAAATATATTACTAAGGGATAACTTGGTTATACATTTAGCTTAAATTTTTTGATATGACATGAATCAAAATTCCTCTGGAGGTTCTATAGGTTCAACTAGTTGAGGTAAAAAATAATATAGCAAAAAATTTCCATGAGAGGCCAAGGGCTTGAATCTCTTATGGTATATGGTATGTATTTTTTCTTCAAATGTAAA
Organism: Sequoia sempervirens; assembly: GCA_007258455.2. Taxonomy (NCBI): domain Eukaryota; kingdom Viridiplantae; phylum Streptophyta; class Pinopsida; order Cupressales; family Cupressaceae; genus Sequoia; species Sequoia sempervirens. The sequence goes on from VDFB02084827.1 coordinate 7,205, forward strand.
TTTTAGACATTTGTGAATAATTGATGATATCACATTCATGGATCTTAGCCATGGACAATCTTTCACATGAAATTGGTTTTCCATCTGAATTATGGTAAATTAAACATATAATTATTTAGGTCAAAATTTTATTGGGAGTTATTGAACCAATCATAGGGTGAAAAAATAATCATGACCCTTTAACCATACATTCAATTGGTAAAAATCATCTTTGTAAAGTTCATCCACATATAAGAACTCTTTGGTGATCACATTCACTACACACACAAGATCAATGAGTATACTACTTATGGGTCTATCAATGATTCTATTGGTGATATAAAGAGGACCATTAGGTGCATTTATAGATGCATCAATATGTGTAAAAGCAATATCAAGAAACAAATCGATTCAACCCTTACGAGGTTGAATATTAATCATATTTATAAATTTGGATAGATCATTATAATCTTGTTCATTATCACTATATTAAACAAATTTTGTTGAGTAGTTTGGTAATGGGCTTGTAAATATTTGCAAGTTTTGATTAGGTGGTGAAATTGATTTATTTCCTTTTTTACTAACACCAACCAACTATATTTGATTAGAGTTAATGAGGTCTTACAATTGGTGCTTAAGACACATACTTGTTTCCGTATTGTGTCTAGGTGTACGATAATATTGAAAAAATGCTTTTGCATTAAATTTAAATGGTAAATGTTTAGTTGTGTCAATAGGCCTAATCGAATGAAGTTGAATCATATTCTTATTTAACATATGTAACATGATTGCATGGAGAGAATTAGGGAATTTTGAAAATTATCTATCTCTTGGCCTAAATTGATATGGAGTTGTATTTATGACAACTTGTATTTCAATGTTATTAATAGTTTGAGGAGTTTTTATCTTAATGTTCAAGTTATTTTTTTCTTTTTGAATGATTGGTCATGGTTGTTTTGAGGTATGAATTTGAATTCAATAGTAGGATCTAATGAAGGTGTACTTTCATATTGACTAACCAATATCTGATAATCACGGAGAGTCATGCACAAGTGTGAAAAAGATGAATTTTTCATCAACAATATATTATCTCGAATAATAGATTGTAAGTTTCCTATAAACACCCTTTGAATATTAGTATCTAGAAGACTATAGGAAATTTATGAATAAAGTGATTGGTATTGTCCTATAAAGTCTGTTATCTTCTCCTTAGGTCATTGTTTACAATAAATTAAATCTATTAACATAACTTGAGGACCAATGTTTTCTTGGAAGTGTTGGAGGAACTCACTAATAAGTTGTTTTAGGCTTCATCTAATGCCTAATTAATTGGTGCTAATGATTATTCACATGAATTAGTGGACCTGAGGATCCCTATACAAAGAAGTTCACCACTCAAGAGAGGGCTTCATTAAATCATCAACCAGGGAGTTGTAAACTTCAAATAGTGCTAGCAAAATATATGCATTCATGGATTCTAAACATCCTACATAGACTGAGTATGGGAAAATGAAACACATATAAATATAGATTTTTTTTTAATCAGAATAAAATTCTATTCTCAAAACAAAGTAAATAAATATAAAAAACTATCTTGCTATGGGTAATTAATGCTTATGGCTGTAACCAATTAACCAATATATTGTAGTATATCCTAACTTCATTAACCTTTGGAGTATTGTGTTGGAAGTGGACTTACTCTTGGGGGGGGGGTGAATCAGAGTAATGTATAAAAACTTTTTATGACTTGAGAATTCAACTATTTGATCATGAACAAATGAGTGACTTTATATATGCAATGTGAATACTTAGTTTTGAATGATTGTTTTCTAGAATTATCCAAACATAACATGAATGTTTAAAAAATCATATCAAAGCATGATATACATTGTTCACATAGTACTAAATGAACAACCTTTTAATGCTTTCTTTTACATAGGACATCAAACTCATTAATGGCATAATTTAACACTCATACATAGAACATGAACAATTAAACTTGAACTTTTAGACAATTTGGAATTATGATAATGTATCAGAGCATTGAATGAACCACTTTGAAAAATGAGAAAATGAAGACTTAAGCATGATAAGCACAAACCACATAAAAGAGAAACACAAAACTTTGACAAGTGGAAAACCCTCTTGGGGTAGAAAACCCACTCCAAAATGCATTATAGGCTTAATTCCAAATTGATTACAATATTTTTCAGAGCACCAAATCTGTAACAATTCAGGAGTACCAAATCCACCAAAATTCTAAAGCACCAACTTCAGTAGGAGCACCAAATCCTTAAGAAATTTTCACAATAACCATAGAAACTGTCAGGACCTTATAGCTGCATTAGTTTTGCAATTACAAAATTTCAATAGAGTACATATAAAAGATATACAATAATGCCCATTATAATCCATACTGAATGAAACAATACTAATATTATCTCACTGAAATATGCAATCTCTGTAATAAGGGTTAGAGATATAAACACTGTAAACTCTCTTTTTCAATTTTTCAAAATATAAAGATATCACTGTAATAAACCCTTATTCGATCTTTTCAATAGCACTCTATTGCTTCATTCCTATCTCTGTCACTCTACAATGGCTAAAAATTCCATGCTTTTTATAGACTAGAATAAACCTTATTCACATATTAAAAAACCCTTCCTTCCAAAAATTTCAAAACCCTTGAGTTTGAACTTCAAGTTTAAAATAGTTTCAGATTTAGTTATGATTAAAGAAAATTCAAGATCTCTTTAAAACTGAAACTAGATAGGAAGTAACCAGTATGAAACTGAAACAATATTATTTTTCCTTTTTTTAAATATAATTAACTATAATATCTCTGAAAATAAACTATATCTTTTCAATTTCCTTTTACCTTTATTCACCTTAAAAAAAAAGTAGAAATTTGTAGATATTACCTCTCATGGCAGTTTGAAACTACATACAAATCCCATGAAATCCTCTAGATTTACCTCCACTTCTAGCTCAAGTGAAGTCCACCAACATATTTCCAATCTTTCACTATCCATGATACCTCAAGTTCGAACAAAGATCCACAACCACGATGTCAAAATTTGTAATTGCTAATTGCAATGGCAGCTACAGTTTGAGCTAGCCATACAAAGTGAAAACATAACTTTACTTTTCCCTATTCTCCTTACAAATTTCAAGATAATCATTTGAAATCCACTATCAAATGATGCTAAGCATCATTTGAAATCCCCATGATACCAAAACAATGATCATTAAATCAAATACCAAAACATTTCCACATCATGCTATCCAATGTCCATGTGAACTAACAACTATACAATGACAATACCCTATCAGCTGCCAAATAAACATAATGATTAATATAATCGACTATCCCAGATTAGTCAAGGATGATTTATCACTTAAGCTGAGGCCTTATAAAGCTCGATGACCAAGCAAATAGATGTAGTCAATATGTATGGTGAGATACATTGTAATATAACAATGAAATGATACCCGATCACAATACATATATTGTGTATCAATATAAACATCTTAAACAATAAACTCCACCTTATGTATAATGCAAGAACCCTTGTGAAGCTATATGTATAGCAAGTAAACATATGCAACATGATAATCTGGCCATGTATCAAGAATGATAAAAACATGTGAACCACCAAGTGTAGCATGTAAACCCTAAGTGAAGTAGAGCTCACAAAAGAAATGTAAATTTATAAAATGTCTACATGTAAAATGAGGCTGATTATGATTAGTGATCACTTGTAGACAGAAACCAAATTACCTTCAATTTGAGTAAATAACAGTACAGAACTATGACCTTTATGTGTCTCAACAAAACCAAGTAGAGGTTGAAAAAAAAACATGCCAAAGTGAGTGCCAACCAATATCACTAAACCAATCTGAGTGTCAGAACAATATGTGCATCTATAAAGATCAAAAGAATACAACATGATATCACCTTTAACCATTAACACTTGTAGAAAGAATCACCTCATGTGACATATATATCCTCTGCACAAGAATCCAACATGATTAGAACCATAGGACTGAAAGTATCCAAAGAATTTTTGACAAAGTACTAAAATATTTAACCAAACTATGAAATGCCAAGGCACCAACCTAGGACAATTTTGACATCAAGGAAAAATGCCACAGAAGAAGCCAAAAAACTCCCCCTTTTTCCTTGATGGCAAAAACTTAGCCATCTGAACTATCATTTTCTCCCCCTTTTTATCACAAGGACAAAGTGTAACAGAGGAGAATGTGAAATGCCATAAATAAAAATAACTGAAGCCAACCAAGACATATCCATCAGAAAATAGTAGTCAAGAATCATATCATTACTTTAGACATAAGCAAATAACTATGTTGCATATAACACATTGTATTCACATGAGCAAACACAATAACTTTGGTAGCCATAATACTGAAAGCTTGTAAATATCATAAAATCAAGTACTGTATGCACCAATTGCACAACCTGCAAATAGCAACTCACTGTCAAGAGTACAAAGGAATATCATTGGTAAGCACCCCAAAAATAAATACCGTTGCCATACATCAATGACAAGATGAGAATGCATAGATCACCAAGCTGTATTATAACCAATCACCAACCACATTTTGTATCATGAAATATGCAAGAAACCTCTCCCTATGATATAGCACTATTGAAACAAAAACCAGCTACAACAAAATATATCAAAACTGGTATCATAACTCCTTTCTGAGTACCACACTTGAACAAGGATATAGATAATTCAGTAAGTACAGACACAATTAACCAAGTTGTTTCAAATGTAGCCTTGATTAAACAACACCACACTATGTGCATTATAAGCATAAATTTTTAAATACCATGAAGAATATGAACATTGTCAACTAAATCTTATAAGATCATCATATCATGCCAAAACCAACTTCCTTTTGTATAGCAAAAAATCACTGCCAAGCATGAATCGAGGAAGCATATCAATAAATATTACCACATTGTCACCTATCATACCAATTCTCCTGAACCATATCAACAAAATAATGATCAACTATGTGAACCAACAAAGTACTGTCACTTGCAAGCTAAAGACCATGAACTTCCAAGTAACAACAAAGAACTGTTATACCAAAGCAACTATTCCATTGTCAAAGCATTGTCTTTTGTGAAAGTTGTGCAAGAGATAACAAAAAAATGACTATCATCATGTATACTATACTATCAACATACAAAAAGAATTGTCTTAGAGAGGAAATATATAAATCATTGTTTATCATCTGCATACTCATTGTCAAAATACTAGTATTGCTACCATACCCCTATAAACACCTTACATCTACAACAAACAAAAATAATACCACTGGCAAACTATGACTGATATCAATCAATTGCTTGCTTATTTCTGACCTGTGTCCAAGCAAAAAATGTTGCTTTCACTGATGTTGTTCTATCTTAAGTAACCATCTCATGAAACCCAAAAAAAATTGACTTGCCAATCTAAACATTAGACAATTGCAATCCAAACCATAATGCAATAATAAAATGCACACAATACCATCCAGTGGAATATTCAGAAATGAAAACTTAAGAAGAACCAAATGTAGGCATGTGCTGAACCAATGCTTAAGGAAACAAATGGTGCAAACAAATAAGAATGTTTCCCCCTAAGATCATGCATACTTTAAAAAGCATTCAGACAATGACTGTTTCAAGAAGCCTTGAAACCCTATTCCACATTGCTTCATGAAGTAGACAAAATTGCATGACTTAAAAAACATAATCTTTCTTTTCCATCTTCTCTATCTCCTCAGACATAGAGTTTTCTAAATTCTCTCTTCATATCATAGAGCCTTCCTCTTTATGTAGATAGAACAACTAAGTATTCTCTATCCAAGCAACTAATATCAATTCTCAAGAAAACAAATTTCTACATCTCGTTGCCATAATCAAGACAATGTTAACACACAATCCTTAGGTAATAAAAATTGCAAACTATTCCAAAACATTAACTAAACTACAAAGATTTGATTGCAATTTGTACTTTCAGAGATATAAGATAAAACTTTAAAACACACCCTGCAATCACAAAGATTGATTAGTGAAAAGAAATAGGAGGAAGATCATAGAGACTCCTCCTCAACTGATCAAGCACTTTCACAATAGTCACTTCATAGATATTTCCTCATGTCCTTGAACCAACAATAACTATTTCTCTTGATTTCCTTTTAATCTGACACCCACAATAATAAAAAATAATACATAAATCCTGATCACATATTTGTGTCACAATTAACAAATTGTGTTTTAAACTTGCTGCATAATAAACATCTAGCAAGAAAATGTTGTTACCAAAAACCACTATGCCTTTTACAATAAGTTGTATGTAATCATTGTTACCAAACCATACTAAATCAAAATCACCAAATTCAAGTTCAGTAAAAACATGCGAGCCATCAAATAAAGGAGCCCTTGTAATAGATGAACCTTCTTGCACATGTGACATATTTAATTCCAAGACCAGAATCAATCCTAGGTATGAAACCTAATGCAAGACCCTATGCTCTAATACCACTTGTTGGAAGTGGAATTACTTTGAGAGTGGGGGGGTAATTAGAGTAATGTATAAAAACTTTTTATAACTTGAAATACAAAATTGAACTATTTGATCATGAACAAATAGTGACTTTATATATGCAATGTGAATACTTAGTTTTGAATGATTGTTTTCTAATGAATTATCCAAACATAACATGAATGATTAACAACTCATATCAAAGCATGATATACATTGTTCACATAGTGTTGAATGAACAACCTTTTAGTGCTTTCTTTTACACATGACATCAAATTCATTAATGGCAGAATTTAACACTCATACATTGAACACGAAAAATTAAACTTTGAACTTTTAGACAACTTGGAATTATGATAATGTATTAGAGCATTGCATGAACCACTTTGAAAAATGACAAAATGAAAAATTAAGCAAGATAAGCACAAACCACATAAAAGAGAAACACAAAACTTTGACAAGTGGAAAACCCTCTTGGGGTAGAAAAACCACTCCAAAATGCCTTGCAGGCTTAATTCTAAACTAATTACAATATTTTTCAGAGCATCAAATCTGTAACAATTTAGGAGCACCAACTCCACCAATATTCTAAAGCACCAACTTCAGTAGGAGCACCAACTCCTTAAGAAAGTTTCACAATAACCATGCAAACTGACATGACCTTATAACTGCATTATTTTTGCAATTACAAAATCTCAACAGAGTACATATAAAACATATACAATAATTCTCATTATAATCTGTATTGAATGAAATAATACCAATATTATCCCACTAAATATGCAATCTCTATAATAAGGATCATAGATATAAACACTGTAAACTCTCTTTCTCAATTTTTCAAAATACAAAGATATCATTGTAATAAACCCTTATTCTCTTTTCAACAACACTCTGTTATTTCATTCCAATCTCTGTCACTCTACAATTGCTAAAGATTCCATGATTTTTATAGACTGGAATAAACCTTATTCACATATTGCAAACCATTCCTTCCAAATTTTTTGAAACCCTTGAGTTTGAACTTCAGGTTTAAAATAGTTTCAGATTCAGTTATGATTAAAGAAAATTCAAGATCTCCTTAAAAATAAAACCAGAAAGGAAGTAACCAATAGGAAACTAAAACAATATTATTTTTCCTTCTTTTAAAAAAAATATAATCAACTGTAATAGCTTTGCAAATAAACTATATCTTTTCACTTTCCTTTTACCTTATTCACCTTCAGAAAACAAGTAGAAATTTGCAAATATTACCTCTCATGGCGGTTTGAAACTACAGACAAATCCCATGAAATCCTCTAGATTCATCTCTACTTCTAGCTCAAGCAAAGTCCACCAACATATTTCCAATCTTTCATTGTCCATGATACCTCAAGTTCAATCAAAGATCCACAACCACGATGTCAAAATCTATAACTGCTAATTGCAATGGCAACTAGGGTTTGAGCTAGCCATACAAAATGAAAACATAACTTTGTTTTTCCCTATTCTCCTTACAAATTTTGAGATAATTATTTGAAATCCACTATCAAATGATGTTAAAAATCATTTGAAATCTGCATTAGACCGACATAATGATCATTAAATCAAATACAAAAACATTTCCACATCATGCTATCGAGTGTCCATGTGAACTAACAACCGTACAATGATAATACCCTATCAGCTACCAAATAAACATAATAATTCATATAATCGATTGTCCCAGATTAGTCAAGGCTGATTTATCACTTAAGCTAAGGCCTTATAAATCCTGATGACCAAACAAATAGATGTAGTCAATATGCAAGGTGAGATACATTGTAATATAACAATGAAATGATACTCGATCACAATACATATATTGTGTATCAATATAAACATCTTAAACAATAAACTTCACCTTATGTATAATGCAAGAACCTTTGTGAAGCTATATGTATAGCAAGTAAACATAGGCAACATGATAATCTGGCCATGTATCAAGAATGATAAAAACATGTGAACCATCAAGTGTAACATGCAAACCCTGAGTGAAGTAGAGCTCACAAAAGAAATGTAAAATGAAGTTGATTATGATTAGTGATCACTTGTAGACACAAACCAAATTACCTTCAATTTGAGTAAATAACTGTACAAAACTATGAATTTTATGTGTCTCAACAAAACCAAGTAGAGACTGAAAAAAAACATTCCAAAGTGAGTGCCAACCAATATCATTGAACCAATCTGAGTATCAGAACAATATGTGCATCTGTAAAGATCAAAAGAATACAACATGATATCACTTTAACCATTAACACCTATAAAAAGAATCACCTCATGTGACATATATATCCTTTGCACAAGAATCCAACATGATTAGAACCATAGGACTGAAAGTATCCAAAGCATTGTCCACAAAGTATTGAAATATTTAACCAAATTGTGAAATACCAAACTATGAAATGTCAAGGCACCAACCCAGGGTAGTCTTGACATCAAGGACAAATGCCATAGAAAAATCCAACATATTGAACATAGTATCAATCTACAAGTTATAATTCATAAAATATAATACATCATTGATAATCATATGAATTGAAAACTATTAATTAAACTCACAATCTAAATCTAATCTATCAATCTAAATTAAAGTGGTTCAATAGTACCTTCAGTGGCCCTTGCTTGAGTTGCTGTTTCCACAAGATCTTGTTAATCACTCACTTACTCAGAATTTTTTTTTATCAAAGTAATTTTTCTTTATTGCATTCTAAACATACACAAAATTGTTGAATATAATCTAACAGGAAATATTAGGAAATATTATTCAATATAACACACATATGATCTAGATCTCCTTCTTGACATGGTCTAATATCTTTTCCCACCTATTTTCCACTGATACATTTATTTTTTGTTTCCTTCCTGTCCAATGTGGAACAAGAAACAAAATGAGATGAGGATGAAAGGTTAGGGGAAGCCAAGCAATTCTATTTTTCAAGGAAACTATGATGTAAGTATGTGCTATTTTAACTACAACCACATAGTTGAAAATAAAATGGGGTTCCTTCTTTTTGAGTTGTAGAGTAAGCCCCCTCCATCTGTCCTAGGAAAAGTTAAGTACCTACTTAATTGTTACTGTTATAAGTTCCGAAAATATTTTTTAGTATTTTTTCTTTACATTGCATTATTTTCATTGCCACTCCCTCCTTTTCTATAAGATCTATCCATTGATCCACCACTATTTTTGAATATTTTTATTCTTCCCTCAACTAAAGAGGGGATGATTTTTCTTTGTCCTGATATTCCTGATGCAATTTTCCCCTTAGATGTTTATTCTTGATATAGGAAGCTAATGCTCTAAGTTGAACATCCCCTAGAAACATAAGTGGGTTCCATTTAGTGTCATAGGGAAGAATCAAATTGTGTAAATAGAATTCACATAACTAATCTTGTATTTTTGGTGTGGATTGATAATATACTTTTAAAAGAAGTTTTCATGAATTTATTGCAAGAGGGAGGTCACTAATTATTTGGATAAACAAAAAAATAAGAATTTTTCCTTGGAGAAACAAAGTATACACCTTTTTTAGAGGTCTACACTTTAATAGTTGGACTATTTTATCTTCCAATTCTTCTATCTTTACTTTCAATTTCTTAATCTTTGTTTCTTTTTTTTCAACCACTCTAGCATGAGTTGCCAATAATTCTAATTTTGCCTTTTCCTAGTTTTTTTTCTTTTGAAAAAGTTCCTTTGTTCTATTCCATATCTCTATGCCAAGTATTATCATAGTGGGAGCATTAGGTGTCCCTGGGTATTCAATTAGGTTTACAAGGTGTTGAGCCCTTTTTATCATTTCAACTATAGTCGGTTGTGCCAATGTTTCCAACCCTAAACCTTTCTCAAATTTCTCAAATTTCTGTTTCAATTCCCTAATTCTGGAATCCCTATTACTCTTTTTTGTTGGTATTTTTTGAGTTTCTCTTCTAAATACTTTATTCTCTGCAAGGCCTCTTGAAAATCCTTGCTTGCATATTTTCCTTTCAAAAGAAACTCTTCTTCTTTTTCAAAAATCTTTTCTTCTTCCACCTCCTCTAATGGTAATAACCCTTCTTCAAAAATAGGGCTTCTTGGAGGTTGGTTTTTCTTCTTAGCTATGGATAAGTCTTCTAAATTTGAATTAGAGCTACTACTCATATACAAAGACTTTAAAATTGGAGGTTTTGTGTCACTGTTAGGAATATTTTCTTTATTAGAATATGTTTTAGTTTCCACCATACTAAGATTCTTTTCTTTTTTATTTTTAGCCTTCCCTTTTACATGCCCTTTTCTTCTTAGGTGATGTGATAACCTCCTTGGTTGTGTGGGCCTTTTTCGTTTCTTCTTAGGTTTAGAAGTAAAAGCCACACCTTTTCTCTTCTTTGGCTTATAAGGGCTATCAAAATATGTAAGGATTTTTGTAGTTCCTTCTGCTATGGGCCACTCCTCGAAAGCTATAGGTTGAGTTTCCTACTCTTCCTATTTTGCATGTCTCTCAATGTTGCAGGTAGGTAAGGTAAAAGGGGAACCAAAGGGTATGTTTTCCTCTATTGCAACCATAGAAGGTTCTCCTATTTCTTTCTCTCTACCCATATCTTTACTTTTCCTTAGAAGAATATTATTGACATTGTTGCAAGATAGGAAATATTGCCAAGATATGTTGGGGAATTGAATTTTGAGGTTTATTTTAATCAACATAGTGACCAAATAAAAATGTGAGAAGGAAGACTAATTTCTTTTATTTTTGTATTCAACTGACATTATTTTACAAATATTTTACAAGAAATTGGGTACATTCACATTCCTTTGATGGAATAAATGGCTAAGAAGTTTAAAATGTATAATATATAAAATTTATTTCCTACCATCGTAGGTTAAGTATTTAACATTCTAAGAGGAAAGTGAAGTGGAAATGTAGGGTAAAGAGAGGCATTTTGTACCTTGGGATGTAGAATCTATATTTTCTCTAAGCATTGAGAACTCATTCCTAGTAACAATTGAATCTTCCTATAATGGAGCGAATTTGTACCCCTAGGAAAATTTCTCATTTCATAGCCCTTAGAAAAATGTAAATTTGATGATGTAATTCCACCATTTCCACCTCGCCTCATCCACCTTACTAGTGTATTTTTCTGTTGGTAGAAGAATCTCTATCAAGGATGCACACACATCGCATAGATGTCCACACACTGTGCTACTATCTTGACCAGATTTGTACCTCTAGAATCCATATAGGAATTACATTTCTCCGTTAGTGATAAACTATAATGCTTCTTGCCTCCTTGACCACTGAGAAATGAGTCTTTTTCCTCCCTTTTCCATTCAAATGATCTATCTTCTCATTCATTCACTCTCTCTTGAATTCTTGAATATTCTTCTTCAGTCTCTTGATCAATTCACTCACTCTTAGCTCCATTCATGCACTTCCAAGCTTGTACACCACCATTTTCTTAGTTGCAAGCTGCTATTGTTGGCTCCCACACCATGTTGTTTCAATAATAGTACTATTGGAGGACTTAAAAGTTCTCTCCTTCCACTACTTTCCTTAAGTGCTCATAAGTGTGGAAGGGATATTTTCCATTGCTACTTGTTCCTTGCATCATTTTGTTTACTATTTAGCATACTTGTTATTGGTGCTTTTATTTCCATCTCTTTATCATTTTATATATTCTATGGCTATCTGGTTGTTTGTGGAGGTGATAACACCAAAGCGAGGGATTGACTAAGGCAGTCCTCTAAAAGTAGCTCCAAAATTTTCCTTGGTCTTGTGTGTGTAGATGTTCTCACGTGGAGCTACTTGAAGATTCGACTTGTTAGTAGAAAGGTTTGACTTCTTACCCTCTTTTTTTCTATTCTATAATAATTTAGTTATAGAATTCCTTTCATTACGCTTTCATTTTTGTACTATTTCACCATTCTTGCATACTATAAACACTTATCTGTCAGATAGTTAGTAGGTTTCATTGAGTTTTAGCCTATCGTCTAGATCTCTATTCGTACGGATGCCAACACACCATTGATACACTAGCATTCCACATTGGAGTACATCATCTGCACTATCATCCTCAGACAGTAAGCTATCTAGGTAATAGGTTGAAACCTTGAAATTGGCTCTTCAAACCCTTTGAACATTAGTTTTAGTAGAAGGAAAGTGACAAGCCAACTATCATTCCATTTTAGCCTTAGCACCTTACCCATTCCATCTTGGTTAGAAAACTTGAGGTAGTTTAGGGAAGCTCGTTGCTTGGGACTCTCCTATAACCTAGAGTCCTAGGGTGGCGGGACCCCTTCTCTAAATTTTGGTGAACCCAACATGAACCTCTTGAATCTTTTTATTTATTTCAAGACTTATTCTCTCGCATTTGAGAAGTATTACAAACTTGTGTGTTGTAAAGCTCTATGAGCTTTACAACTCAATCTATGACCTTTAGGCATGTTGCTAGAAGGAGTGTAGAACATTTAGAGATGGATTTTATGAAGGTCACTATTGCTCCCACTTTTGATTAGATGGTTTCAGGAACAAACACAAATTTCTTTGGAGAAACCACATGTGTTCCTACTCCTCCCATTTCTCCTACCACCTCATCTATGGAGGAAGATGAAGCTCTCATGATTCCTGCAAAGCATCTCCTTTCCTTAGATTAAAGGCTTCTAGAATTTGGGAACTATTTGGGAAAATAAAAGATCATGGTTAGGGCTGCTAGGGTGGTTAATGAGATAAGACATATGTTGGACAAGGACCGAGTGGGTCTGGAATTTCTCTAGGGTTTTACTGACATAATAGAAACTCATGTCCCATCTTTCAACCCTAGATCAAGTGTTGTTCAAGGACCTAGGCCTAAGATCGCTGAGAGACAAATAGAAGTATCGATTCCCAAGGTATCGATAAACATGGAGGAAATGGGCACCTCCACCACAACTCTTGAAGTGCTTCTCATCATCAAAGTAAACAAGGTGCCTTTGGGATTTAGCTTCACTACTCCTAATGCTCCTGATGGTAATCATAGGGTCAATGTTAGCTTGGGCTATGGGGCCTCTGCTAGAATGGGGGCTGGCGGGTTTGGTAGTCATGGTGGTTCTAGTGGTGGTTCTAATGGTGCGGTTTCATTGTCTGGTCATGTTTTGAATGCCTTGTTATAAAACATGGTCCAAATGCAGAACCAACTAGCGATTTTGTCCTAGGCCACCTCTCAACCCACCTTTCGACCCTTCATTTTTCGCAAACCTTTGTCGATAGTGATCCTAAATGCTCCTATCCCTCAAGGGATGGAGTTTTCAAAGTTTGAGAAATATGGTGGTAAGGGAGATCCATAAATGCATGTTTTGGAATTCAATGTCATGTGTACAAATTTCTTCCACCATGATGTGTTAATGGTTAAGTATTTTCCTAGGTCTCTTAAGGATACAATCCTTGAATGCTACTATTCCTTACCTAACAATTCCATATTCTCATTTGATCATCTCATGAATCATTTTCTAAGATAGTTCCAAGAAAATAGTGGGCCAAAGATGGCCTTCTCAGACCTCGTCTGATGTACAAGCAAGAAGAACATGGAAATATAACTGATTTCATAGCTTGTTATCTAGTGTTATTTTCAAAAATTTCTTACCATTTTCTTGACTTAGATTTCCAAAAGGTTTTCATTGGGAACCTGTAGAGATCTTGGTAGGAGAAATTTTCCTTGATGAAATATCCTTCTTTCACACATCTCTATGTCACATTTTGAGAATATCAGTAGACGATTGCACCACAACAATGCAAGTAGAATATTGCTATTCTGCTTCTCCTGAAAGAGAAAGGCAACATGTGGATGCCACTAGCTCCCAAGATCTTTGTAGTTGGGTCTCAACTGTGCTGATGTTACTCAGTGGTCAATGCAACAGTAATATTCAAGGGGCCTGCTGGTGTGAGCTTTTGGATTGTTCTAAGATCAAGCATGAAATAAAACCTACTCTAACAGGAGTTTTTTAAAGAAATATAAAAAGATAAATCAGAGTTTTGAAACAGAAAAGAACAATAGTTCATCCAACCTTAACCAAACTTGTTAACCTCAAGGAATTTGTAAACCAAAAATACAGAAGAAAGTAAACTTGTGACTGACACACAACCTCTTTCATTCACAGTGCTAATTTGCATAACAGATTTTAATTACCATTTAAATAATAATAAAAAAATTCCATTCCTGGAAGACTTCACAAATCAAATGATCAATTTAAGACAAATATCATTCTAGAACACAACATGAAGGAGATTAAAATTTGATTGCTTCTACTGTTAGTAAAACAGATAAGCAATATTTACAAAGCTGGCACAATCACCAGTGTACAGATAATCTGAGGCTCTAGATTGTTTACAACTACACTAAGAGAACTTAGAAAATAAATTACAATCTGTACCAAAATCTAACTGCTAAACAAGAAGACAAGAGAAGCTCTCATTACTGGGAATCAAGATGCAACTCTATCTCCTTCTGTTAACTGACTAACTCCTAATAGTTCTAACTCTAAACAGTTCTTAGTCTAAAAGTTCTCTAACCTTAGAAGTTCTAATCTAGAAGTGCTAACCTTTACAAAGAGGAAAAAATGCCTTATATATAGAATGTACCAACAGGAATGTGTTATCCCCTGCACTAGGGTTTACAAAATATCTGCAGACTGTGGGAGAGTCGGCCCTCAGATCTTTATGAGGAAAGGAAAAACTGCATTCAATGTGAAGCCCTGCTGTCCATGCTAAAAAGTTGTTTCGGGGACGACCTTAGATCTTTTGCAGCTGCAACATTTACTCTCCTGTCTATGTGTCCATATTCAAATTCTATTGCGGTCACCTTGAATGCTCATAATATCTCCATTAATATTGATCTTCCTCCTTTCCAGTGGTCATTACAGCTGTCCCAATGAGTCACAGTTTCTACTTTCCTTCAGCCTCCTTCTGTTCTAGACTTCTCTGTACATTTGACTGTTCTTCTGGAAATGCCATCAGGCCTTCCTATAGATTTTAACCTTTCACTCGAGTCAATCCATTTCCTTTGGATCTTAGAAGGAATCCATTTCACCCGCATTCTATTGTTCATCACAGGGGCAGTCAATCGATGAAAGAGACCGATGAGTCGCTCTTTTGGCTCCTTTTGATTGGTCGGGCATATGCCAAGTGAGCTCCTCAGGTGGTCAAAGGTGGTCTAATCAATATCACATGTCGATGAGACACCATCGGTGTCTCCCCGATGTGACTTCACCATTATGCAGTTATCGACATGACACAAAATAGTCGGCAAGACGTTTCAGCGAGCTGAAAAAGTTGTATTGAGCTCACAAAACCAATCGAAAAGACTCCTTCATTTCCCTGAGACCTCCCGGTAAGGATGCAAATCTTTCAACGAGCCCTTTTATTTTCTCCCTAAACCTATTCTGTTGACAAGAGTCACGGTGAAGCTAGACTCACTTGGTAGGCTCATCTCGGATGTCGAGGAGATTGTAATGTTTGGGGAGAGATTACCCTGATTTTCTTTTCTCTTACCGAGCCTTCCCTTGTTATCGGCAAGACTCCCTTCCTTTGCCAAGACCTTATGGTGAAAACTTGACCCTCGGTGGGAAGTCCTGGTGATATCCACCTTGTGTCAGGGAGACGTTATCGGATTGGTAAGACATCATACTGAGCTCGTTCCTTTGTTCAGAGTCTCCCCGAGCTCTTTCTATTTCAGTGAAACACCCACCTTTCGGCGAGAACTCTTGGCGAATTCCCTTTGAGCTCATCTTCCTTTTGGCAAGAGCCTGTCGGGTCGGTAGGAAGTCACTGTGAAAACACCTCATTCGTTTGAAGTCTCCCCGACCCCTCTTTTCTCCTCGAGATCCTTTTCTTTTTGGCAAGACTTGGTCTCCTCGGCATGAGATCATACCGAATCCCCTCTTGCTTTCATTGAGATAGTTCGAAGTCGCCCAGTCGTTTCACTGAATTCCCTTTATTCTTCTGGAGACTCCCTGAATTCTTTTGTTTTGGCATGACCTTCGAACTTCACTAAGACCTTACACTGAGGTCTTGTCCTTCACCGAGTGTTCATTTGAGTTCGGGGAGAGTTTGTTTAATTGATGAGACATCTCACCGAACCTTAGATCTTTTGGCGAGATCTTTCTGTCCTTTTGGTGAGACAATCTCACATCGATGGGACCTTTGGCCAAAGCTACTCCATTTTTTTGATGTCATTTTTGTCGCTGTGACCCCAACTGTTCGGCCAGACATTATGCCGAAGGTTTTATCCTTCACCGAACGCAACTCCCTTCTACGAGACACATGCCAATCGGCAAGATCTCCTACCAAAGGAAAAATTATCGTTGACCTTAGACCTTTGATGGGACCCCTCCCTATCGGAAAGACACTTTGATTCTCTCCCCAAAGAAATACTAATAGAATCCCCTGCACTATATCAGTGTGACTGGAGCCACTCGGTGAGATGTTACCCTAATGCAGTTGAGTCCCGCCGAAGTGTGTTTGCTTTGTTGGCGGTCGGCAAGACTTGAAACGTTCACCGAGACATCTTGGTGGGGAGAAAACCCTATGCCGATATATGAATCCTTTTGACAGTGGTCGGCAAGACTTGAAGATTTTGCCAAGACAGTCCCTCAAAGACCAACTTACATCAATAGAAAACTCTTAGTTGCCAAGACGATGAATGTTGTCTTGGCAATAAATGCCTGCATACGATTTCCAATGGCTGTGACACCAGAGAAATCCTACTGACATAAACCATCCTTGTGCTCCGTTGGTGAGACCAAATGTACTCGCCAAGACATCTCTCCGAAGACAAGCCTTTTGTCGAAGTGTAGCTCCTAGTCGCCGTGACTATATTTCATTGGCGAGACATTACACCGAATACCCACACTCTCTCTGAAGACATCCTTGTCATTGAGACTGCACCCATTCACCGAGACTTCTTGGCGAGGTGATCTTGCTTTGCCGATATACGAACCCTTCCCCGTCAGAAAGACTCCTTGTGTTCGGTGAGAGTACATACCGAAGAGAACAACTCCTGCCGAAGTGTAGGACTGTATGCACTAGTCAGTGAGACATGGAGATTTTTCCAAGACTTTTTCCTAAAGAAAAGCCTTTTGCCGAAGGGAAACTGATAGTTGTCGAGACTCTGAATGATGTGTTTCTGATTGGCAACTGCATGTGAACTCCAGTCATGGTGACATCCCTGAGGTCTTGCCGACAAGCAACAAAGATGAATACTTAGCAAAATGCACTATAAGTCAGGGAGACTTTGATGATCTCATGGAAATATAACCTATAATGTGGAGTATCTGGACTTGATGGAATCTATATTACAATAGGGCCATATATGGGGAAAATATGCTCATGGTGGGACTTTCTAGAAACTTTGCAAGTATGGACAATATGTAATATCATCAAAATTGTGCAGTTCTAACACCCCCTTTGGATCCTTAGCAGACAAAGCCAAGCCGCTAGTCAGCAAGAGGTTAGGAAAGTCTTGTTGACCTTTTCCTTAGCTAATTTTCATGACCAACTAGATTGAAGAATGCACCCTATCTCAGCTCCCTTGACAAATATCATCCTATATGTGATTTAATCTTGCATTCAACAAAGAAAACCACAGTAAAGATCACACAAACATAAGTTAATTAATCAAAATCATCATTAAAATGAATCCTATGTCAGTAGGGTACCGTTAAATCTTTGAACAAAATGATCATACAAATAGTTCGAGTTTCAGGCCGACTTGCAGAACCCAAGCCAGGGAGGAATTTCAGAGAATTCCAAGCCAAGCAGATTCCAAAAGAATAAGCATGAAAACATTCATTAGAAACTTAATCCGATCATTATCAATCAAGGAACAACATGCGAGATCTCAAAATAGCATCAATTATTCATAAAATGCGTCATCATTTATTAACTAGCCTTACTACTCCAACTTCTTCACACCCCACCAGATTCTGGGGAAATCCACATGGGATGAATTTCCATGAAGGAGAAGACATTCTGGAAAACCCAAAACAAACAAGGAACAAAAAATTTCAAGAAAATCTAGGGGAGAAAGAAATCCGCGAAAATCTTGTCCATGCAGATTTTTGCGAAGACCAAAAATCCCCAAAACAACAACGCTCAGCCGGAGTTCGAGCGAGATCCAAGAAAATCCGGATGGGGTGGAAAATCTCAAACTCAGGAGAAAACCCAAATTCAAACTGAGGCAGAACCAAACTTCGACAAAACCAGAAGACAAACTCAGGCAAAAAACAGAAGAACCACCAAGGGAAAAGCAAGGAACCAAAAGAAAAAATAAACTAGAAAGAAGAAAGGGGGACCCGTTTTGATCCAAAACAAAGTGGGGTGGTTATGCAAAGCATAACAATTCCAACCAACGTTTTGCATTTGCAATTGATCCTCTTTTGGCGGTAGTGTGGAAAAATTATATTAGGGTTATCTCTTCTTCTTCCCACTTCTTTTTGATATGGAGTGTGTCCAATTGGGTAGCCAAGTGGCTAATGATGTACTCCTTCATATTGGATAGGATATTTCTAAGTTCCACCCTTGAAAATTCATTGAATATTATATTGAGGGAAGAGTTCTTTTCATCCCTAGTCTTCTTGATGAATGATCTAGTGTAGTTTCTACACACCTTCCAAATCTAATCAAAAGGTAGTTGAGATATGTCTCTTGATCCTATGATATTTAGAGCATCCATACAATCTTCATGGAAACCCCTTAAAAATACCAATTTTAGGATTCAAAAGAGAGTCTATTTTGAGGTAATTTCTTGAGAAAAAATTGAAATCTCTCAACGTAATCTTCTAGTGGCTCATCTTCTCTGTATGACATCCTAAATATTTCATCCTTCTTTCTATCTATACCTCTCCAGTAATCCTGATATTTCTCCAGGAATTTAATCTTGGTTTTCTCTCAATTGGGGACAACACTCCTTCATAACCCCATAAACTAGTGCAGAGCAACATCCTTTAGTGTGGATAGAAATAATTTGGGCTGGTGGGCATCTGTAATATATTTATAGCTCTAACATAACACATGAAACTCAAAAAGAAATGTTTCTGGATCCTTTGTAACCAGTCTATAGAAAATGGGTAATACTGAAGGAGGTATATTTTTAAGAGCAACAACCCTTTGTTGGTTGGTTATTGGGAATTCAAATTTCACATGCTCTGTTGGGTTATTCCATGACTTCTTCAACCATGATGTGAAAATGTATTATGAAAGTCTCTTTTTTGTTTAGGGTAGCTACTAGTTTGAGGGATAGTTGTTCTTCGTTAATTCCCTCGATTTGTTTGCTATTTCCACCAATTCCTTCAAATACTTCATGAGTACAGGGGAGAAATTTGATGCAAGTATGAAGGTGTTGACATTGATGTTAGCTGGTTAACTGGTTTCTAACTGGTTGCTATTGTTGTTAATGTCATGGATGTTGGTTATTGGCTATATATGTCGAGAATATAGAGAAAATTGTAATAAAGAAAGCTTGTAGGTATTTAGTGTTTGATCTGGGTTTTGCTTCGAGATTTGTGCTGCTATGCTAGTAAGGATCTAAGGTATTGACCCTAGTTTCTAGAAGTTTCTATATCCAAATTTTTGGATTCTAGATCTTTGTATAGTGCAAGTTATGTTCACTAGTTGTGAACTATGCTTTTCTATGTATCTGGCTGAGGTCTAGGATAAATTTTGTTGCTATGAATTTCTTCTTGTTTGAGTATAATGACTTGCAATTCTCAAGATAAGTTGTTAATATTGTGTTCAATTTAATTTTTTCTATTTGCAAATATTGGATCATGCTAAGATTGCATGTGCTTAATTGATTTATGTGTTTTACACTGGTTTAGCTAACCTTGTGTTTAACACTACTTACAAAGTTTATGGAAGCACTTTGAGGCATGTTGGGAATTATTTAGGTCCTCATTAGATATGTGTTTGGGTTTCCCTCATTCTAATTCCATTGTAGAATGCATTGGCACTGACCTAATTTGAATTTGTAAATACAAAAGGTGTGTGGTTGACTTTGGATGAGTTTCAAAGGTGAAGATGGTATAAATAAAGGTTGAGATGTAGATAGTGGATGAATACAATAAATATAGATGTGAGATAGATGTGAAATAGTGTGTATGTGATGTGAGGTTGAGTAGATTTGCATGAAATCTAACTATGAGTTTTCAGAAGTAGTGAGCTGAAGGTGTACTCTATCATTCAAGCATGCCTGCAAGTGTGTGAGTAAATTGTGGTGGAAATATCCATTGCATTGATATTGTTTTATCTCTATAACAAATCTCTTCTATCTTCTTTATAATTCTGTCGCAGTGAGCCCTTCAGGTGGTTAACCCTTGCTCGACAGTGAGTCCTGATCTAGACAATGAGTCTTGTTTTGGCAATGAGCATTCTTTGGCAATGCACCTTTGTATTCATATTTAATATTATCTATACTGTGAGATAATCCTCACCATGGTATTTCCCTTATTGGGTTTTCCACATAAATCTGGTGTTATTATGTGTGTAATGTTTTTAGTTTCTTCTT
>VDFB02084828.1:0-25266 GCA_007258455.2 Sequoia sempervirens
TCAATGGGAACAATGGGAACCATGGGAACAATGGTAATGGAGGCAGCAGAACTATTGGACAGCATGATGCCATCTCTAGCGGATCAGCCTCTAGACCGCTCTTCCCTACATTCACTCCAAGGGAAGAACAGCAAGTTGAAGCTACTATTCCCTTGGTAGACGATGCTAGGAAAGCCTACATGGAGTATGCCACCCTACCTCCTGATCTTAGAGACCAATGGTCCTTTGATCAATTCTTGAACCAGAGAAACAGAAGAAACGGAGGAAGAGCTGATAACCGAGCTTATATGGCTCCTAGAACTGATTTTCATCAAGCCTTAGGGAAGGTAACATTGGCTCACTTCGATGGAAGTGATAAGTGTTCTGCAAGATCGTGGGTTCAGAAGCTAGATAACTACCTTTCACTTCGTCCCATGCTAGAAGAAGATGCCATCAAGTTTGCAACACTTCATTTAGAGGGAGCTGCCCATGAATGGTGGTACCATGGTTTGGTCACACTTGGCCATAACCTTATCCGAACCTATGGAGAATTCACCAACAAGCTGATTGAAAGGTTCGATACTAAAGATCCTAAAGTAAGATTTCGCGAGCTTGCACAACTGAAGCAGCATGGCTCCTTGGATTCTTACATTGCTGATTTTGAAATATGCTAACCAATTTTTTCGATGAAGTAACACAACATAACCAGCACTTAACCAACTTGATTAGCGTTAGCTCCAAATAGAAAACCAAACTTGAAAAGAACTCACACCAAGAATGCACACTCAATCCCAATGAGGAATAGGTGTTGTCATATGGTGGAGGAGCTAAATGAAAAATACTTGAAAGAAACTACTCAACGTCAAGAATGTGCACTCAAGATCCCACTGAGGGCGAGGTGCTAACATATGACGGAGTGTTGAATTGAAACTAGAAATGAATAGGCGGATAACCAGCCATGAAGAGCATTTCCACACTACCACCAAACAGTGGGGGGAAAAGATTACAATTAAAACAATTCGTCCGCTGCGGCGGGCATCCACAGAGTTGTGGGGATTCACCACTTGAGAGTGGGTACAAGAGTAATACAAATCCAATTATCCACACTGGCGGTAAACCATCCAGGGGTACTAATGTGAAATTAAAGAAAGAATTGCAGCAATAAAGGACTGGAACAGTACTACTGTTTACAGTCTTACAATATGGAAAAAGAGCTGCAAATTACATGAAAATTACAATAGATTTAATGTACCATGATACTGGATGATTCCATGTTAGACATCAACAATAAATGATGAAGAAAGGACTGAAGATTCAAACTTAAACAAGTCTGATGTAAAATAACAATTCTGGAAATTCTGATCAGCAACTGTGAAATTCAAAGAAATATTCACAACTCACTCAAAATACCTCCGTTTTGTGTGAAACGAAAACCAATGAGCTGCTGGAAGATAGGCGCCCAACATTAGATGAAGAAACAGCAACAAAAACTCGTAATTTAATTCTTACACGAATCCCAATGCAGCAAGAATGGTACGGCCTTCATGAGGGGCGATTTTGACAAGTAAAAATCAACAACTCAAAATTAAAATCTGAAACTCTCCAAAGATGGTCGCCTTGGGTGTAGGAATGGATTGGAAAAGTACCCACAAGCAAATTAAATTCACACAAAAAGCTGTATGCAAAAACCACTTTCAGCTGTGACTGCATCAGCAACTTCAAAACTGGAAATATCATTAAAAACTTCAACTGTTGAGCTCAATCTGCTAGTCTGGATGAGAAGCAGCAATGAAAACCAACTAGGTGTTGTATTTCAAACACGAAATTGGATTGAAACTAGAAGGTAAGCATCCCTCGAAGTAAAAACCAAGTTGTCATTTCGACAGCATAACATTAGCATAAATTCATGGATAATCAGCTCTTCAAACAGCAGCAATATATAAGCTTTTGTTGGCAAATGAAGCAACAAGAACTCTTCAAATTCCAAGAAGTTGAATCATTTCAACTTCCAAAAAGGACGCCACCTTTTTGCCCTTTACTTTTTGAAATAATAAAATATCATTCAACTTCCCCTTTTAGGCATCCATTTCATATTGCAACAATAAAGCATTTATTAAATAATTAAATGCTCACTTGACTTATGTCCCCTTCTTTAAAACAACTTGAAGTCATCAAGCCTAGGCATGGGGTACAACTTCAAGACATGAAAATTGACTAAGTCTGAAACTCAGTCAAGGGAAAACCAAACCCAAAGCCAAACTGAGACTGATGGATAACAAGATGACTTGAGTTGAACTGCTGATGATGCCATTGCCAAAATTAGACTTACTAAAAATAGCCACTGCCAAAAATAGTAAGTTTACCTCAAAAAACAATAGAAACTGAGCTGGAAGCAAGACTTAATGAAAGCGACAACTGAACCCTTTGCCAAAATTAGTATTTACTAAAAATAGTAAATACCTAGAAATGCCACAAACCTCCAAGCAAGGAAACCTAATTTCACTTTTTGATCAACCTCACGGTTCGAAATAGGCTATCGATCAAAGAAGCATTATGGCCAAAATGGGGACATTACAGATTTCCAGAGGCTTTCTGTGATGGTGCCCAATATCACCGAAAGAAGATTGGTTGTGTTGTTTTCTGAAGGTTTGGTTGAACCCTTGAAAGGATGGGTTAAAGCTTTCGATCCACCAAGTCTTGATGAGGCAATCAAGAAGGCTCGTAGTATGGAGTTATCAGCCCCTAGGCCTAAATTTCCGCCTAAGCCTTTTGGCCATAAGAGGGATAAGGATAAGAGACATTCTTCTAATCAGCACAAGAAGTTCCCACCTAAGTTGACTGAAGAGCAACGTGAACAGCTCAGAAAGGAGGGCAAGTGTTACACATGTTTAGAGCCTTGGACTAAAGGTCATAGATGTCCTGGAAGAGGGCGTTATAATCAAATGGGGACCTATTCTGATTATGAATCAGCATCTGATATGTCTGATCAGCAGTCTTATTTTGGGGACAGCGAAGATGAAAGAGCCACAGAAGAGTCCGATCATGAGCAAGGAGTTGGGGGCCCTATTGCCCAACTCTCTAGTTTCCAAAAGAACGAATCTTTCAAGGTTCGTGGTGGAGTTGGAGGTCATCGTATTGTTGCATTAATTGATACTGGTGCAACGCATAACTTCATTGATGAAGGTGTGGTTGCCAAGAGAGGTCTCAAAACTGAAGAATTTGAAGGCTTCAAAGTCATGGTGGCTGATGGGTTTCATATTTCTTGCACCCGAAGAGTTCCTAACATGTCTTTGCAGTTGGGAAACTATGAGGTCAAAGATGACTTCTATGTGGTTACTATTGGTGACACCGATGCAGTATTGGGCATACAATGGTTACGTTCACTTGGTGAAATCTCTCTCAACCTACAAACAATGGAACTCAAGTTCCAATCTGATGGCAAGAGGGTTGTATTGAGAGGAATGTCCAATGGTGGCCCTCGTATAGTTTCATTCAAAAGGATGGAGAGGCTGATTAGACATGATCAAGTGGAGTGGGCTGCGGAATGCATGGTTCTTCCTGCTAGTCCAGTTGAGACAAAGAGGGAATACCCTCCTGATATTCAGTCTATACTCACCAAAAGGAGTAAGGTGTTTGCTGATTTACTACCCGGGCCACCACCAGAAAGAGGTGCTGAGCATGTCATTGAACTGAAAGAAGGGGCCAAACCAGTCATCACAACACCGTATAGGTACCCTAAGAAGCAGAAGGATGAAATTGAGAAGAACATAAGAGAACTCTTGGAGATGGGTTTCATTCACCCTAGCAAGAGTCCTTTTGCTTCAGCTGTAGTCCTTGTGAAGAAGAAGGACGGCACCATCTGCATGTGTGTGGATTATCGTGCCTTGAACCAAAGCACAATAAAGAACCGATATCCTATTCCTCGAATTGATGAGCTCATTGATGAGCTGCATGGTGCTAAGTTCTTTTCAAAAATTGATTTGAGGTCGGGTTACTATCAAATCCGGATGAGAGGTTCAGATGTTGAGAAGACGGCATTCAGATGCCACTATGGTCATTTTGAATTCCTAGTCATGCCCTTTGGCTTGACTAATGCTCCAACCACTTTCCAGTCTTGCATGAATAGAGTTTTCCAGAAGCAGTTGAGGAAATTTGTGTTAATTTTCTTTGATGATATTCTCATCTTCAGCAAGACGTGGGAAGAACACCTCAAGCACTTGGAGGAAGTGCTTAGCATTCTTGAATCAGAAAGTTTGTTTGCAAAAGAGTCCAAATGTGAATTTGGAATGAAGGAGCTGCTCTACCTTGGCCATATAATCAGCGCTGAAGGGGTGAAGGTTGATCCAGAAAAGATCAAGGCCATAGTAGATTGGCCACCTCCAGAAAATTTGACTCATTTGAAGGGATTCTTGGGTCTTTGTGGCTTCTACAGAAGGTTCGTAAAGGGGTATTCTCAAAGTGCTGCTCCTCTTACTGACCTCACTAAAAAGGGGGCTTTCATGTGGTCAGAAAAGGCTCAAAATGTGTTTGACAAGTTCAAGAAAATCATGAGTTCTTGTCCCGTATTGGCCATACCAGATTTCTCCAAACCTTTCGAGTTACAGTGTGATGCATCAGGGGAAGGTATTGGGGCTGTTTTGATGCAAGATAAGCATCCAATTGTATTTGAAAGCAGAAAATTAAGAGGGGTTGAAAGGACCTATTCTATCTATGACAAAGAAATGCTTGCAATCATGCATGCATTAGCCAAGTTCAGACAATATCTGGTGGGGAGTAAATTCGTGGTCAAGACTGATCACAACAGTCTCAAGCACTTCATGCATCAGAAGGACTTGAATGAGAGACAGCAGAAGTGGGTGAGTAAGCTACAAGCTTACGATTTTGACATTGAGTATGTCAAAGGAAAGAACAACATTGTGGCTGATGCTTTGTCCAGAAGGCCTCACTTGAGCTCATTGTGTGAGCTTAATGCTGATTGGAAGGAGTTGTTGCTTGCTGATTATGCCAAAAATCAGTTTGCAACCAGCATTATTGAAGGTACTTTTCATGATGAAAGGTACAAGGTAGTTGATGGGTTGATACACTACAAGGGAAGAATCTTCTTGGTGGCTGATTCTAAACTTAAGAAGAAGATTTTGATGACTTTTCATGACATCCCACTTGCTGGTCATCAAGGTTACTTCAAGACATATAGGCAGATTCGAGAGAGATTCTCTTGGAAGGGGTTGAAAGATGATGTTCAGCGTTACATCAAGGAGTGTAGCACTTGTCAAATGAATAAAAATGAGCACTCTCTTCCAGCTGGTCTACTGCAGCCACTTCCCATTCCAAATCAGAAATGGGAAAGTATCTCGATGGATTTCATCACCGGGTTGCCTAGGGCTCAAGGCAAAGATTGTATTTATGTTGTAGTGGACAGATTGACCAAATTCGCTCATTTTTTTGCCATCACTAGCACATTTACAGCAGCTCAAGTTGCAGATTTGTTCTTCCATGAAGTGTTTAGATTGCATGGGTTGCCTAAAAATATTGTGAGTGATAGGGACAGCAAGTTCCTAAGCACCTTTTGGCAGGAAATTTTTAGGATGAGTGGTACAGTGCTTACTCCAAGCACTAGCTATCACCCACAAACGGATGGTCAAACGGAGATTGTGAACAAATGGTTGGAGGGCTATCTCAGAAATTATGTCTCAGAACAGCAAAGAGCATGGGTAAAATGGCTCCACTTGGGAGAATATTGCTACAATTCATCTTTCCACATGTCAATAAAGATGTCTCCATTCATGGCCCTCTATGGTTACGAGGCTCCAAGCTTTGCTGATTTGGTGTTTGGCGATAGCAAAGCTCCCCAAGCCAAGGATTGGTTGCAGCAGAGCCAAGATGTTTTGAAATCCTTGAAGGACAACCTTCAAATGGCACAAAATCAGCAAAAGATGTACGCTGATCAGCAGCGTGTTGAGCACTCATTTGAGGTTGGTGATATGGTATATCTTCGGCTTCAGCCTTACAGACAGTCCACACTTAAGAAGAGTGGAGCTGAGAAGCTGAAACCACGCTTCTATGGACCATTCAAGGTTGTTAGGAAGGTTGGAGCGGTGGCTTATGAGTTGGAACTACCTTCGAGTAGTAAGGTCCACAATGTCTTCCATGTGTCTCGCCTCAAAAAGGCACTTGGACACAATGTTGTGGCTTCATCACAGTTACCTCCTTTGGATGAAGAAGGACAGTTGACTTTGGTTCCAAAACAGATTATTGATTTTAGAGAGCGTTCCTTGAGGAGGAGAACAATCAAAGAGTATTTGGTAAAGTGGAAGAATTTACCATTGGAGGATGCTACTTGGGAGAATGAGGAGATTCTACAGCATCCAGACTTGCGATTGCTTGAGGGCAAGCAATCTTGGGGAGGGCGGACTGTAATGTCCCCTTCTCAGCAGTGATCGTTTCTGTTGACCGTTGGCCTATTCCGGAGACCCGTAGGCTATGCGGATGGTGAAATTAGGGTTTCCTAGTTTTGAGGAGGTTGTTGCTTGGAGTTTGGGTTTCTGTTTGCGGATTCTTTCTGGGTTTTCAGAGAGCTTCGCAGTGGTGTGTTCAGTTTGGCATTCCGGGCAACTTCGTGAATTTACTATTTTTAGTAAATTCTATTTTTGGCAGTGGACAGTTTGGGTTCAGTTCAGTTGGACCTCTTATTCAGTTGTTTCAGCTGGCACTTCAGTTCTTGGCCTTGGGCGCATTTTTCTTGGAGAGATAAGTATTTTCATTATAATATTATTATTTTAATATTATACCCCCTTGCCTAGCAGTGCAACTTTAAGTTGTTTTTAAAAAGGGGGACTTTGGGGGTCAAGGCGTCATAAGGAGATAAATTATATTTTTAATGTCAAATATTGAGACTAAGAAAAGGGACGCTTTTTTGAGAGATTGATTTTATTTTAAAAAGTGAAATATTTTATTGATGAAAAAGGACGCCATCTTTTGGAGGGAAAAGGTGAATTTGAAATTAGGGTTTTGGGCGCCCTCTGGAAGCTTCTAGATGTTTCTCTCTCGTCTATTTAATCAGGCCTCAGCTCTTCATTTGGTATCTTTTGTCTACTACACCGTTATGTTGTTGGATTGTATTCAGGCACTCGCTTCAAGGAAAGCACACCTCCTAGCATTGGCTCATCTTCTTGCTTGAAAGATAGCAACTAGTTGAGAGGTTAGCTTGTAATAGGTTTGATTGCATTTTTCAGTTGAGTATTTGCATTTTGGGAGTTCTAGTTTACATTTATGTCTCATTTCTGAAGTTGCTGAATATCTCAATAGAATGTAAGAATTGTTCATAGCTCTCGAAATGAAAATGATATTGTTCTGGGTATCGCATCAATCAAATTGTCTATGAGGGGCGACCATTCTAGCCCATTTGCAGATTTTATTTTAGTGTCTTTGAATTTATGAAGAAAAATCGCCCTTGTAGCTGGGCCGTACCTTTCTTGAGTGCATTGAAATTCGTGCAAATTAAATTAAGGGTATTTTGGGAAGTCTTAGGGATGCATCTTGGGCGCCATCATTAGTATGATAATATGCATTTGATTTCAGGTCATTTGAGTGAGTTTTGAGCTTGTTGTGAGCTATTTAGTAATTTCTGTGTTGCTGCTTATGCATTTTCTGTCAAAAAATCAGTCATACCAGATTGAGAAAAACAGCAGTTAAGTGAGGGAATTGTTATTCAAAGAGATTGATAGTGTTGGAGAGGTCTCTTAACTTGTTATAGCTCAGGAAGTTTATAATCTCATGATATTGACAAGTTCTCTGATTATTGTAAGCTGAACAGTAGTACTGTCAGCATTCCTCTTCTCTCATTTTTGAATTTACATGTACTTCCCACTGAATAAGTGGAAGAGGCTGGCTTGCCGCCTATTTACTTGTTTTGCATTGTAATTTCCTAAGTCTCTGCCATATGGTCGCCTCCTATCCATCACGGATTGAGTAGCACATACTTGGTGTTGAGCTAATTTTCAGTATTGCATTAGATAGGGATCCTCTGACCGAATGCTCGTTGTTTATCGGCGCATCTCTTGGTTAGAGTTCTTGTTCAGCATTTTCCTTTGAGATCCTCTGACCAATGCTCACACCTTGCCCACATTGGGATCCTGGTGTACATTCTGGTTAGAGTTACTTTCCGCATCGTTTTGGTTTATGCTAACCTTAACGGGTGCGTGTTGCATTGTAATCATTTGTGAAAAATCAAAAAAAAAAATTGGTCCGGTTCATTACATCCTCTCACTCAAAAGGTATGTATCTGCATTGATTCCCTTTCTTATTAGATTCCATGTCCACATGTCTATTATTGCACCTCCTAAAGATAACGATCGAGCTTAGAGTAACATCTCCAACACACATACATGACACGTTTATGTCAAAATCGACTTAAAAAATGCATATCAAATATCAGAGTGCACACCCTAGGAAACTCGACGTGAGGTACACACAAAATGATAGCGAAAGAGAATATCTTTAATACTCACGTCCTCCAAGCAATAACAAACTTGAAACGAAGGCGGTAATAATGTTCATGTCCTATGTACAAGCTCTAATTCACTAGAGATCCCTTTTAAAAATTCTAACAAGAATAAACTCATCATGATCAAAAGAATGGAATCCACCTTGAAAGCACAAGCCATCGCTCAAAATGGTAGATACGTCAAAGAAAATAAAAGAGCCGTCATAAACATTAGCCGCCCCACAATCACAATAAACCCAATAATTGAGGCCATCGCCTAAGAATAGATGCAAATCGAAGGTGAATGAAATAATCAAGTCATCGACCACAGAAAACTAATAATAGAAGTCGCCATCATTTAACCAAGACATTCCAGAACTCTTGACTCGATCTTCTGAAAATTCCAAGGCTGACATGGCATTGACCTTCCAGGGTGGCATCCAATGACGAACTTTGACATCAATGACAAAAATATCCAACTCTCCCCCTTTGTCATTGATGGCAACACCTTCTGAAACCAAAACTAATACTTCTCCCGGCAACACCTCCTGAAGCCTGTACTGCTCTAAAACCAATACTACTCCCCCTGACTCACTACTCCCCCTTTGACATCAATGACAAACTGAACAACCTAAATAATTGAAATGGGGCTGATAAAATATGACAATGAAAGCTACCCTTTAGTGTAGACATCTAGTCAAAGATGGAGTGAAATCACTCCCAACTTCTCTCTTTCGATATCATCAAGAACATAAAGATCATTAGCAGCTCTACTAGCTTCAACAATATGCCTACCATCCTTACTAATTTGACAACCATCAGAATTGAAAACATTTTCAACCTTGGTCACACATTTGACTCACACTCAATAGATTATGTTTCAGACCTTCTATATATAAAACATTTTCAACCTTGGTCTTACCATCATCCAAAACAAGAATACCTTTACCTAAAATTTTTGTTGATGCATTGTCACCAAATCTTACCGTACCACCATTGGTTCTTTTGAGAGTGAGAAACTTGCTCTTGTCTCCTGTCATATGTCTAGAACAGCCACTGTCAATATACCATTTGTCTCTCTCATTTTGTGCATGTAAGGCTGTTTGCACAATCATAGATTTCTCTTTTTCTACCTCTTTCTTCTTCCTCCAAACCTTCTTATAAACTTCCTTTTCAGCCACGTGTTGCTTTCCGTTTTTACTTTGCTTGAAAGATTCTGCAAAATTGCTTCTACAAGTCTTTGCAGTATGACCAAAGTTATTGCATTTGTAACATATAACATTGTAATTCATAAGAGGAGCAAAAGAATTCCTATTCATAAATCTGAAATCATTTCTTGCATAAA
Source organism: Sequoia sempervirens (assembly GCA_007258455.2). Classification (NCBI taxonomy): domain Eukaryota; kingdom Viridiplantae; phylum Streptophyta; class Pinopsida; order Cupressales; family Cupressaceae; genus Sequoia; species Sequoia sempervirens. The sequence continues at coordinate 9,807 of VDFB02084828.1, forward strand.
CTCTACAGTTCGTTGCCTTGTGACCAAAACGATTACATGAAAAACAATACCCATAAAATAAAGAATTGTTAAACCTGATCATGTGAGGTTGCCTTAAGATAGGAGGCCTCTTGAAATTACTATTTCTGCTTTTTGATGGTGAATCCTTTATGCTATCAAAGTTGCCTTTTTGCTGTTCTTCTTTTGTAGGCTTGGAACTTTGACCATCTTCAAATCCAACTCCACCTTTATCAGCAGAAGATTTATGCGAGCTAATGATCTTGTCCAAAGACATTGAACTTTTCTTATTTATCTTCTCATGATTCAGCTGTAACAAAGATTTGTCTAATCTTCTAAGTGAAACTATTTCAGCTTCAAATCTTTCAAAATTTTCTTCCTTGAGCTTAAGTTGTTTTTTGATTTCTTCTTCTATTCTTCTAGCTTCTTCAATCTGAACTTTTAATTCAACAATCTTCTTTTCAGCTTCTTCAAGTGCTTGAGATGCAAGAACCTTAGATTCATTGTCTTCTTGCAGCTGTAATTTCAACTTCTGATTTTTCTTCCTCAGTTTTTTGATTTCACTAAGTGCACTAACAAGTTCTGCTTCAAGATCTACTTCTCCTTCATCATATTGCTAATCTTCTATATCTTCATCTTCAATCTCAAGCATATTTACTTCTTCAGCCATAAATAAGATTGCTTCATCAAAAAACTCTTCATTTGAACCCATGTGTGCTATCAAGATCTACCTCCAAGCGATTAAGCTCTCTTTCTGAAGGAACCCCACTCTGATACCAATTGAAGAGCACACAAAAAATACTAAGACGGTGGGGTGGGCGGAGGTGAATCAATATTTTAAACTTTTAAAACTCAAAACCATTAGAATTGGCAATGTAAATAATAGGAGCAAGCATCAACAAGAAGAACACCAATTTCATGTGGAAAACCCTTTCGGGTAAAAAACCATGGCAGATCTATAGCTTTCATTAACAATGGGCACCAACTCATTGGAAGCACCAACTTCAAAAGGTTGAAGCACCAACTCCAGTGTGCGCACCAACTCACAGATGATTTTCTCAACACTGAAACTTCTAATTTCTTGACATGCAAATTATCCTTCCAAATGTATAATCTCTTCAAACTGAGCACAAACATAGTCTGAGCACTACCCCAATTTGATCTTTACCACAATCTGAGCTCAACATCAATGAACTTGCAAATTGAAGTTTTTTTATTTCTTCACAGAATAATGATCTACACACATCTTGCAACTTAAGTGATAGTGATAGCATTGTAAGAATAATCACCAATTCACTGAAATACCACAACTTCCTCTTCAGAACAGCCAAAGAACAAACGTTTCAGATATGCAAAGAAGATGAAGATTATCCTCCCATTAATAACCCAACTTAAATTCACCAAAATTGGTTCTCAAAGATCACACAATACAAGCAAGAAAAATGTCAAACTCATTCAACACATCTTCCATAGAAAATCAACTCCAAAAGAAAATGCAGAGCCTTCTCACCAACACGTACCCCTTAATACTAGTAGACTTAGATGATTTCAATAAAATGTAGGCCACTGTCTTACGCCAGCTACAATGAAGGAAACGCTTAGTAGGGACTATCTTCAGCGCCTAGAAACTACTCCCAACAAGCTCACCCAACAATATATTCTTAAACACCCCTTACAAAGTGTAAAAGAAAATAATAATGACTCTTATAATTAAAACCACCCACGATTTCCAGAATCGTGTCACTTTGAAACACCTGAAGCTTTAATTGATATTACTATCAGACGCAAATCCCTTCATGGTCTGTCGAACTTTTCATTAACTCATTTGATGGCACTAACTAAAATAGTATTTCAAAGAAAATACCACTTAACCCTTCAACATGCTACATCAACTTTTTAATCGCTTTGCACCTGCCGACTAAATAAAAATGGCAAGACATCCATCATTCACTAGACGTTACAAACTATTAATATATGCAAAAGATCGAAAACTCCTTCACATCCGTCCGCGCCAAGAGAGGTAGTGATGATTTTAACGTAACAAAAACACTACCTTTGAATAACATCATTATAAGCCGCCCACAACAGAGACGACTCCACACATAGACGCACATGAACTCACACGTCCTCTCACTCAAAAGGTATGTATCTACATTTATTCCCTTTCTTATTAGATTCCATGTCCACATGCACAAACCTTTTGTTATCGCACCTAAAGATAATGATCGAGCTTAGAGTAACATCTCCAACACACATACATGGCACATCTATGTCAAAATCAACTTCAAAAATGCATATCAAATATCAAAGCGCACACCCCACAAAACTCAGCTCAACGTGTTGTATCCAAAATAAATTTTTGGCATTTTGTATAAATTGAGCTAAATCTTGTTAAAATGCCGTCAAAAGTCTGTTTTAGGTCAAACCAAACATAGGGTCTTTGTGGGTTTCTGTCAAGGAACACATGTGCAAAATTCTAAAAATTTGAAAATTAGGGTTTTACGCCCCTATTTTTAGGGTAACCCCCGAAAATAGGACCTTCCCAGAAATGATTGAAAATGATTTTGATAGGATTAAATGACTTCACGATCACACTGGTCAAGTCAGAATCATCGAAAGACACGTTTTACTCTGGTGGGTCTATTTCTATTTTTCAGGGAAAAAGTTAGGAGCTCCGTAGCCATTAATGGCAGATTGGCCAGTACCAGGTGTTGAAAGCCAAGCTTCAAAAGCTTCGACGATGCAACCATGGCGAAAAAGGATGAAAAAGATGTTCGACGAAGGAGATTCTCAAAACCGGAAAAGGCCAAAAATTGGCTAACTCTGGAAACGCTACAAAGGGAAAATCAGTTCACAAGGAAAAAAGAGCCTTTTTCAAGCAAAGGCGCCCTTGATTCTCAAGGGTCAGATACAACCTGATGAATCATCCAAGGCAGTCCTCCTCGACGTTCTCTTGCTGGCTCAACAACAAAGCAATCAGTAAGATCATCTGATAAGTTGATCACCGACAATTGTGAGCTGAGCTAAAAGAGGCAGTTGACAAAGACATCAGAAACAGTTGTCGAAATTGAGGATCAAGGTAGAAAAGGCGCCCTTCTTTATGAGCCTTCAGATGCTGCCAAATTCAGAGGGCCTCCCAAGACAGTTTGCTTAGTCAGGGTTAATCTTGACAACGTAATCATCAGTGCAAGCATCTAACAAGGCAATCAACAGATAATCAAGATCAAACTGGAGCATCTTTAAAGGTGAAAATCACTGTGCAAAAGGGAAACATTGAGGGGCGCCCTTGAATAAAGGAACCCTAAATTGACTTCTGAGTTTTCCAACTCCAGTCATCCTCAGCGAAATAGAGATGGCTACCTGATGAGATATCAAACGAGACCATCTGATTCTTCGATCAACGAGGATTCCAAATCAAAGCACGAGAGGTCAAGTCAAAAGTTGAAGATCACAACTGAAAATCCACCAAGGCAAGAGCAAAAGCGCCCTTCCTTGAGAAAGGCGCCCTTTCTTTTGAGGCCACAAACTCAGCTTTTTGCCATCATATCTCCCAGGCACTTCTCTTCAGTTTACCTCCAGCTCGACAGTGAACATACTAGCAACAACTCAGGATCAACAAATCGAGCTAGATTCAGGATCAAACTGGGGTCATTCAACAGAGAAAATAGTAAAAAACTTGCAAAACTCAAAAGGGACGCCTAGAAAAGGTCAAAGGAAAAGTTGTTGACTAAAGTCAAGATATTTTGAGATAAACTTGGCCAACTCACTCCACGATCAGTGGAAATCACCTTTTTGAACTTCAGATCAAGCCAAATCAACTTTTGATCATGAGTTAAGTTCCCAAACTTGTGGATCTAAGGCTTAAGTCTATATAATCAAGGTATAGGCGTCTCACTTCATTATTTCATTGCAGGTTGATAATCAAGAACAGCCATAAGCTCTGAAGGACGCCATTTACAGATCTGGCCAAGGTTTTCACCCGTCCTCCGATTTTTCTTGCAGATCTGAAGCAGAAGATTGCTAATCTGAGGTTGGATTCAGAGACGGATTTTCTCAAGGAGTCAGATAAAAACTTCCAATCCATCTTCTGTCTACTTCCTCTCTTCTTGTCTTAGGTTTTCTTGCATGTCACACAAAGCAGCAAGCTACATCAGATCTGATCAACTGGGCAGATTCAGCATAATTTTCCGGTGAAAGCCATCTCGTCAGATTTTCCAGAATCAACAAACTTGCTGCCCCTATTTTTGGGGGTTTTTCCAAAAAAGTTTCAAAATAAAAAATCTAAGGAACTGGGCTTGTTCAGCATTGAAGCACGAACAAAACCCATGTGCCAGACTTTTTCCGGAAAAATACTTCTCGGCAGGGTGCTATTTTCAGGGGTTTCAAAAAATTGTCAGAACAAGGTCAAGTTTACAGTCAATCTTTAAATTTTTCAAGATGCAGTACTCTCAGGTACAATACAGGACCAAGACGGCCCTATTTCATAATTACTTGAAAACGGTTGACACAAACTTACATCAGGTAAACCCAGTAGTTGATTTAGAACAGCTGGAGGGCATGAATCAAATCACATTGCAGAACATTGAAGAATCCGGGTTGCTACAGGCTGCGTCCATCCCCATCACGTTACAGAGTGTGGAGCTTGTAATCGCTTGTGTTAAGCATTACAATCCTACCACTAGAGAAATCAGAGCAGTGGATGGGAGAATTGTTTGCAGTCTAAAGCCTCAGGATATTGAAAAGTGCTTTGATATTCCATCATGTCCTAACAGCAAAGTCATATCAGTGACGGAATGCGAGAAGGCATTCGAGACAGCCAGAGACAAATGTCAAAGGATAATAGCTGAAAAATGGCTAAAGGTGACAAAGGCTAGCTTGCCTAAGTTGGTTGGACGAGGAGAATGTAATGATGAGTACGCAGTGTTAATCACTCTACTCAATAGAATCACTGGAGAAGAGGATGGCAATCAATTCCAGTCATGGATGTATTATGTCATTGCAAAAATCATTGGCAGAAGGGAACATTATGACTGGGCCACTCTGATTAGTGACACACTCCACCAACAGATCACCGGGTATCTGGAAGCTCATAGGTTTCACATGTGTTCTTACCTGGTATACTTGATTGCCTTCCAAGGTAATTTCAGGATATTGAACAATGTGGGAACCTTAGGTGTGTAGAAGGTTCATGAGCATTTTACACGTCTTGAGTTTACTCAAGCGGAGCGACACTTCAAAAGAACAAGTGATCACTTCATCATGCACACCGTACATGAGCTAGACCATGAGATGCACGTGCGTATTTCACAGACAGCCAGAGAGGCAATGGTGGATTGGGCAAATTGGTTCATCCAATTCCCTACGTTCTCCTACATACGCGTGTATGGCTACATTGGTCACCTAGCCATGATGCCAAGATACCCTTCAGATAGGGTAGTCTTCATGGAATTCCTAAGATAGTTGTCTGAAGTCCAGGTCTACTTGCGCTTGAAGAAGAAGACAGCTGTAAACTTTCCCGTTGGAATGGGACTCTATAGATGCAGGTTCGCGGCAGATGCTAAGATGATGAGTCAAGAAACGGTGAGGCTTAATCTCAAGTACCTCATTGAGAGGAGGTCCTATGATCCCAGAGGGCTCTATGCAGGGCATCTTGAGCAACACTCGTCACATAAATCTTCTATGGAAGATTATTGGGTAAATTGTCAAGACGAGTATGAAGTGCAAAGAAGGAACTATAGCAAGTTTAGGCTCCCGCAAATTGCTGATTTTATGTCAGCAGAAATCGAGGGTTTATTTGACGATGAAGGGGAAGTCATTCTTCGCAGATTTAGTTGACTCCCAACTGCTCCCAAGAGTGGATTGGTATGCCAAGGAAAACACGTCTATAGAGGAAAGAACAAGTAGAGTGATTAGAAATAGCCAACTCTATGTCGATAGCAAGAAATCAAGAAAGGTGGTACCTCACAAAACAAAGCCGCCACAGGTTCAGTCTACACCACCTTCCACTTCAAGAAAGAAGCCTAGGCAGAAGCAGTGGTGCAATCCTCCCCAAGGGATGAGGATGTCGAAGCCTACAAAGCCCAGAACATAGAGGACACGTGGAGAAAGCCACACACAACCCTGAAATAGTCATGGGTATTGCTGCCCCAGAGCAAGGAATAGAGACTGCTACCCCAGAACCAGCAGAAGTTGTTGCTGAGGAACCAACAGCAATAGTTGCTGAAGAGCCGTTAGCAAAAGTAGCAGAACCAGCAGCAGAAACGGTGCCTGTTATGGAAACAGAGCCGCCAATATCACCACCATCACAGCAGTCGCAAGTCCTCATTGACTTGGACTCACCACCGAGAGACATTGCTCCAGCACAATCTCACACATCGAGCATTCAAGGGCCCCATATTCCTCCTCCTAGTGAAGTTAGCTGAGACTCCATTTGGCTTGAAGGCTTCCTAGGAAGAAAGAGGGAAAACCCTCCTATGAACTTGACTTCACTGAATTCGACCACGTCTCACAAGACATGCCAGCGAAGTTGAAGAAGCAAGCTCACATAGAAAGGAATGCAGATTGTGAAATCATCATAGAGACTGTTGCCCCACCAGTAGAGAAAAGCATACACGAGGTACAAGTAGAAGAGTATACATTGTCTAAACTTAACCTCGGGAAGACTACAGGACAAGTGGAGGCAAATCTTCTTAGAATAGCTTCGGTGAGCGCACAAGAAAGAATGGCCAAGGATGGAAAAAAAAAGCAGCCTTAAAGGCTGAAAATCAGCAACTAAGGTCATACATTTCCAGCTTGATGCATGGCACCCCAAATGTCTCAGACTTACCAACAGGATTGCTAGATCTCCCCGCAGAACAAAATCATCAACAACTGATAACATACGGCAAACACTTGAGAGATCAAGTGGAGGAGTTTGTTCTCAAAGTTAGATGTATACTGGCAAATCTATACCAATTACGGGATAGAGCACATGGACTTCGTGCAGAGATCCAACAATCAGAACAAAGAATTGCAGAGAAGAGGCTAGAAGACGAGAGCACAATTGCAGACTTGCAATTGGCATATCAATCAGTCTACTCCGAGGAAAACAAGCAACATCTCTTTGCTTGGAAAGAACAGCTGGCATACAAGGTGAAAGCCTATGACGCCCATTCAGTAGAGTTGATTGACTACAGACGGGTGGTCGCCACTATTATCAACTTCGCAAGAATGTTGGTAATATCATTCCCTTGCATGGAATATCAGCATGAGGGAGAAGAATACATCGAGATGGTCACTGTACAAAATCAGTTCAAAGATGTCATCCGCAGTACCTTTCTTGATAATCCAAATGGTTGCAAGCTAGCTAAGGTGGCAGCTTTATCAACCAAGTTCCAAGAGGCAGCATCTCAGTGTATAGACTTTGGAAGTCAACTCACGATAGGTGAGGTAATGCTCAGACGCCACGTCATCATTCTATAGAGCATTAAATCCCTAGAGGCTGATGAAGTCAACGAATGGATAGAAACACTGCTGATTAATGGTGAGCTATAAAGGCACCAAAGAAGGACGTCCTACACCCTCCAAGTGGCATTTATGATACTTGAGTTTGACTTGATGCTTCTTTCCAAGTCAACTCAAGATGACATTAAATGTAATTGGAGTTAACTTGATGCCCCTTTCCAAGTTAACTCCATATCCCATAAATCATGCATTGTCAGATCCCACTGATTAAGGATGTCTAATCGGCTTCCATAATTTGTGGATCTTAGATCTCCACTAAATGTGGATGTCTCTTTTGGAGGGATACTTTACATTAAAGTTCACCTTTAGTTTACTTTCAGTCAACTGAAGTAGTTTCCAGTTGACTCTTTGTTTACTTTCAGGTAACTGAGGTAGTCTTCCAGTTAACTGTTTGTTCCCCCTTTTTAGGAATAAATCTTGCTAATTGATTGGCAAGAACTCATTGTTAACTCAGGGAGATTTTGGGGTTGCCCACTCCTTTGAGTTCTATAAATAAGAGCCTTGGGCTCATTGTTTGTTTGACCTTTACTTGCTATGCAAAATTGCTACGCCATTGTTGCCAATAGCTTTGAAAGCGAATATTTGTTCACTCTTGGATGAGAGTTCGTAGGTTGATTGTAATTGTGCATGATTTCGTGCCTTTGTTGTCCCAACCTTTGTAATTCGTTGATGAAGCTTGAAGAAGAACATCACAAGGCACTTGCATTTTGATCTACCTATTTGAGTTATTTCTACATCTTGTATCAAATAGCTTGTTGTTTCATTTCCCTCCTTGGATAGGGGTTCCTCCTCCTTGGATATTTGTCATTGGCAGTTATCGTTTGTTGTTGTCTAATGGATTGTCCTTCAAACTATACTTCGGATAGGGGTTCCTCCTCAGCAAGTTTGTCGGCCAAGACATCGTAATTTGTTGTTTCTTGTAAGTCGTTTCCTATCCCATACCTCGGATAGGGGTTCCTCCTCCTTGGCAGGTCTCAGATCCAGCTTACCGTAAAGAGTGTTTGCTTGTACCAACCTTATCCCAGCATATATCCGAGAGTTCAGAGCCTCGGCCATATTCTCAAGAGACGGCGAATTCAGGTGATCCAACCAATCCATTCCCGCTCCTATACCCTCATGCTCTGTTTACCTTGAGGATATTGGATAGATTAAAAGCTAGAACAGTCATAGTTAAGATCTACAGAAACCAAAGAAAAAGCTTAGCTACGGCGCATTGTGTTTGTGCACCCTTGTGTCCTACCGCTGAAGTACAAAAAGATAGGAACCTTAGTTTACCATTCCCTTCCTTACGCATTGCTTTCAGCAGAGAGGGACTTCTCTTTAAATAACGAAGAAGTGTTGCAAAACATTTGAAATAGCTGAACGTTTACAATCAACACTCCAGAGGTGCTAATTTAAACGCCAACACAACGCACACAAAATGATAGCGAAAGAGAATATCTTTAATACTCACGTCCTCCAAGGAAAATAAACTTGAAACAAAGGCAATAATAATGTTCACGTCCTACGTACAAGATCGAATTCACTAAAGATCCCTTTTAAAAATTTTGACAAGAATAAACTCGTCATGATTGAAAGAATGGAATCTGCCTTGAAAGCACAAGCCGCCCCATACAAGCCATCGCTCAAAATGGTAGATACATCAAAGAAAATAAACAAGCCATCATAAACATTAGCCGCCCCACAATCACAATGAACCCAATAACTGAGGCAATCGCCTAAGAATAGATGCAAATCGGAGGTGAATGAAATAATCAAGCTGTCGACCACAAAAAACTGATAATAGAAGCCGTCATCATTTAATCAAGATGTTTCAGAACTCTTGACTCGACCTTTTGAAAAGTCCAAGGCTGACATGCATTGACCTTCCACGGTGGCATCCACTCAATGACGAACTTTGACATCAATGACAAAAATATCCAACATTATTGAAGATTGCACACATAACAAGATGCTATCGGATTGAATGGAGAGTTCTTCCAAGGATGGTCGAAGACGAAAACCCTCATCAAATCACTGGTTTCGGATTTGAGAGATGATCCCTAGCTACCTGGAGTGATTCTACCTCAGGAATCACCATTATTTTCATTGTTGTAGACTTAGGGTTTAAAACTAAGTTGTCGGTTCAGGTACGGGTTCAGATATGGGTACGGGTACGGGAGTATATATATATATATATAATTTATAAATTATTAAATTATAATCATAATGCCATAATGCCATAGAATATTGAAATACGGTAATACCTCATATAATCATATTCATAATTTGCAAAAATGTAAATAGTAAATACTCAAGTCTTAAAATGTCATTACACATTGAAAATTCAAATTACACATTGCAAAATGAGCCTCATTTGGTCGGCCAAGGCAATATAAGGCATTTTTAGCACTTTTTAGGGTTTTATTTTATGTTCTTAAATTGAGTTTTTGGCTTGTTTTTGCTAGATGATGTGGGTCTGCCCGGGTCCTTCTGGGTTCTCTACGGGTTCAACCAGGGTTCACCCTTGGCTACCTGGGTTCTCTATGGGTCCTTCACAGAAGGACCCACAGAGAACCCGGGTAGCCAAGGGCGAACCCCCAGAAGAACTGTAAGGAACCACAAACCCAGGAGCATCTTGACAGGTTCGGGGGCCTAATATGAAGAACCCGGTAACTTAGGTTTAAAAAAATATATTTTTTTAAAAGTGTTTTGATTGCAGGTTTTTGGGGTTTGTATTGGAGATTATTGCAGAGATTTTGTTGTGTTTTTTATGGCGTTTCAGAACTTTCTGCTGGCCATATAGTTTGTGATTCTGGGTGATGCCCTAGCTGGCTGTACCCCTTATATTATGCAAAATATTAGTGATTGGATGCCTTAACCTTGCTGATTTGTCTTAAACAGAAGTTCTTTGCCATTTTCAGACCTGCTATTCATCATTTCTATGACCTGCTATTCTTTTTAGAGCAGTTGAGTGTGTTGGGAGGTGGTTCTGTCACCACTGGGTATGCCTGCAGAGGTGTAGCAGACCTTTACTTGCATTTTTTGTCATATTGTGGCAATACATCAGTGCTGGGTTGATTCTAAGTTGATTTGCAGCCTTTGTGGATGCTTTGGTTAAGTTTGAGGGGTGCATTGGGGTTGTCAACTTGTTGTTACAGACCTATTTCATGCTCAGAACAGTATAGCAGACCAGTTCCTTGGTCATCATAGGCAGATTTGTAGCTTTATGGAGGTGCTGGGTGAATACAAACTGGTTATGACCATTGGTGGGATATTCTAGCTAAGGTTGAAGGTTGTTTTCAGAGGTTTCTATTGCTGTTTGGGACTGTAACAGTCCATTAAAATACTTGTGAGTGCTCAGAATTATATATCAGACCTGTTCCTTTGCGTTGGGTAGCCTTTGTGACAGTGTTGGGTGTGTTTTTTGCCAAGTGGCATAGTTTGGAGGTGAGCTGGGCGACTTAGGACAAGTTCTAGAAGGCTAGATAAGCTATATAAATTTGGTAACAACATTGCAACATACCTGCAACCCATATTTCTCTATGACAGACTTGAAAGGTTCCCTATCATGCTCATTTTTTTAAGGTACCGTGTTGAATTTCAGTGTTAATGATTTAATCCAGTAAGTTAGGGCCTGAGATCGAAGTGAATGTACCATTCAAATTTTCAGATATTGTAATTAGCATTGTTAAATTAATTTATCTGTACTTTATGACAGTCATTTATTACTTACTAGACTGTTTATGTTGAAGTTTATATTGGAAAAAATAAAAATAAAAATTAGGGGTGGGTTATTACAGATTTAGTGGCATGAGTGACTAAAATGAGCACTTGATTCTACTAGACATAACTTTTAAGTGACATGAATTAGTATCAGGCATGCGTGGAGATTCAATGATAGTCTTTAAGTGGTAGATGTTTTTAGACCCAAATTTAAATAGTGATAACAACCCAAAAGCATGTCTCAAATGTCTTTCCCAAGTTGCTCAGGTGACAGTGAGCCATTAGAAGCATGCCGGGCAACCTGAGGTCAATGTTTGAGTGGCTATGATAGAGAAAGGGTGCACATCACATGTGGTGTTAGCAGGTTTTAGTGGTAGAAACTCTTGAAATGTGCGCTTAACCTAATTGGTGCCCTAAATACATAGATGTTTGTTGATACTACAAGGTTATCTATCCAAGGAGGAACACCATGGCAATCAATTTGCCACCATCTTTCAGCAGGATTGCCTCAAATTTCAAGCTTTTCATAGGTGGCCATGGTCTTTTTTCGGCACTTGTCATCTTTTCCTAGGGACCATCAAGGTTTATAGCATTTTTGCAGATGTTGGGTTCTAGGATGTTGCTGATTCATTCTGTCACTGGTAAAACCTTATGGTTTTAGAGATCAAAACCCTAGTATTCTGGAAACATTATTCAAATTTGTGAAGGATTTTGTGAAATATTTTCAACCTGGGGTTTTGCTGAAATATATTCCATGGTTTTCACAACTACCTTGGGTTTGAAGGAATTTGATGCTGATTTGTTGACTAAACCCTTGGGCTTCCAACGGCAATTCAAACTTATGAGGTTTGTCAAGGTTTCATAGTACAAGGTTATCGTGGAGAGCATTATATTCAAGTCACCAAGATTTGATAAATTATCAGTAGAGTGGTGATTAGGGTTTCAAAATTCTTTAGAGAATCTGAAAATTTCAGAGCAAGGGCTAGATCACAATCATTGAGGGCATTCATGAATCAAACTGCTATTTTTGGCAATTGTTTATCAAAGGTCCTATTTTTGAACAAATGATTGAGAGCCCATTTTTAGGTTGCTTTAGTTAGATTTCTTTATTCTTTCTTTAGAATATAATTTGCTTTAAAGTTATTTCTTTCCTAATTTTGAAGAGCTTTAAGTGTTTTTCTTTAAAACAATGATTTATGGGGAAACAATTGTTGTCCTAAATCCCAAAAAATGTGCATTTTGTAACCTAATAAATAAGGGTTTTGATTACAAGAATTCTTAGTCATAGTTGACACTATGCTTATGCTGCTGAAATATCATTCAATGTGTTATCTTTGTGTTTGCATTCCTATGTTTGTAATTTCATCAATTGAATCAAAAGTAGATTATATCATAGAAGCATTAATCTAGAAATAGTTGCAATTAATCATAAATCAGAGGTTTGAGCAAATTTTACCTTAAAAAATTTGCAATGTTATAATTAAATTCTCGTGAATGATTTTGACCAGTTTTTCCGGGCATAATCATGAAAAAATTGCAATAAAAATGTCAAAATCGCATGTCACTGCTAGTTCTACTGAATTTTTACCATTTCTTTCTGATTTTGAATTCTACCCATGATTTTTTCATCCAACTAGGGTTTTACACACCATGACTACACTTCCTAAAGGTTGCTAAAAGTATGGTAACACGTGGGGGTTATATTTTTTATCACCATTCTCACACACCATACATATATTCAATTCACTACATTTGGTAGCATACAGAGAAGTAGATCAAAGAAATGGATCAACTCTCTACTTGCTAAAGCTTTCTAAATGTGCACAAATATAGAAAAATTGATGACTGCAATGCTTATTATATTTCTCCAAAGCTATGGATATTATTTTCCATTATATAATTCTTGTTATAATATCCATTATTGGTAGGGATAATTCCTAGGTTACACATGGATTATTTTAAAATAATGTATGAAATAATTCATCTAAAGCTTTTATTTATAGCTCCTTCCTAGCCTTTTCAGCAGATTGTCAGAGTTAGCCTATTCAATCGTTCCTGTAGGCTAACGGAGTGTGGTTAGGGAACTTTGGTGCCCGTTTATCCAGCATGTTGTGGTGGAGAGTTGTGTAGCAGCCTTTTCTAGAGTATTTTTGGTGTTTTCTCCCATACTATTTTTAGTAAGTCAATTTCGAGTGTCCAGGAAGCTAGTTGTCAATCTTGCTATTTTTGGCAGTGTCAGTGGGTGCAGTTGGCATCAACATTTCAGCGTTTAACAGCCCAATGCAATTATTTTAAAATAACATAATATTATTAAAGTTAAATTAAAATATTTAACTTATGTTATTTTAATAAAGTAACTTTATGAAGGGGGCCAAGGGAGACATAAGTGAAATTAAAATATAAAATGTTATAACTTAAAGTTGGACGCCTAGGGAGGCATAAAGGAGCAAAATATAATTTAAAATTAAATCTTTTAATTCCCTAGAAGGGGTCGTGGGGTTTTGGAGGGGCAATATATGAGCATTTTGAGCTCATTCTTTCTTTATGCTGGATGAAGATATTGAATTTGGTTTTGATTTTGGAGAGCTTTCTTCTCAAGGTTTGTGAGGACAAAATCCCTTACAAGCAACATTCTCTACACTGTTGAGAGACACAATCTAGAAAATATCTCAGTGGTTTCATTTAGAGATCACAACCGGGTTTCATTGGAGATCATTGCTTCTTTTCCTTCAGTCACAGAGCTTGTTATTGCAGAGGTTAATCAGTGAGACAGATTGGAGGAGTTATTTCTGAGGATTATTGACTGTATCAGCCTCATTGCTGGCCGCACCACTTCAAGGAGGGACATGAGGGCTTGTACCTGAGGTCGCCTAGGGTTTTGGAGCATTCATTGAAGGGTTTGTGGCGCCTAGGGCTGAGGAACACTCAGCAACCTCGAGGGCTGTGGACACTTCATTCTGCAAGGTTAAATCATTCTTTTCTTGGCTTCCAGTCTGCTGGTTTCTACTACAGCACCCTAACAAAGTTGTAAACATTTTCTGGGTATGTTGGATTTAGATATTAGATGGTATTTTATGAACTGAGTTGTTTCTATAATCAAGAAAATCTCAATATTCTGATTGTAATAAAATTGTGGAAACTTCCAGCTAGTTGTAGCATTGAAAAAAGTGAAATTTATGATTATTCCTTTGCTGCAAGTTCTTTGTTTTATGCACTTTATTTCTGTTCAAAAGCTTTCAAAAACATCATCAAAAACACAAACAAATCATCTATCAAAAAAAAAAAAATGCAAAAACGGGCGGCATATTACAGTATCCACCAATTGCAATAGATACTAAAACCACAACAATTCATGGGATATGTGGCATTCTTTAGAAGGTTGTTCCTTCTCTTGCTGATTTGGATTAGTAGTTTTCCCAAACCTTTTGATCTATTTTTCTTGAATAGTTCTACCATCGAGCTAACTTTAATGTTTCCTCATATTTGGCTTGGATGTCCTTGTACCTTTGCCATTCAAAGATGAAAAGCTCCTCTATTTCTATCACCCCTAAGGTGCACAAAAATACAAATCCTTTCTTCCCATTCTCCTTTGAGTGTTGTCCATCTACCTATCTCATATCTAAGCCTATGGGAGCTAGTCCTTAGTTGAGCAATGAGGATCTTTTCACTCCAATTGATTTCAGCCCTTATATAAGCTTTTTTCAAAATTCTCATAAGTTGGGTTGAACCTTATAATATAATGTTGTTTTCTACTTGTTTTTTTCCTCCACACCACTACCCTAAAACTTTTCATTCACATTTTTTTTTGTCTTTATTCAAGTTTGGCCATTCACTTAGGCTAATGTTCCATTTGTTCATCCATTTGTGATTTTGTTTCATCCATGTTTTCTTCTTTTTGGATAACTCTTCATCTCTTGCAACCCTAGGCCACCTATCAATCTTTATTTTGTCTTTTTCAAGTAACATGGTAACCTAATCGTAGCAATTGCTTCTAAAGGGAAACTTCATGTCTTTGCAATGATAATTTCATAGGGAAATAAAGCCTTAATTCTTAAATTGTTATTTATTAGATACTTTTTTATCCTTTATATTTGCCTCCATTTCAAACTTAGCATTCCACTAGCACATACCTCGTAGCGATATAACACAAATGGTAAGACAAGTAAAACCAAATAGGAAGCTAGTGATTTTCCAATACCATAACTCAGCATTCCTACACCTGTTTTGAAGCACATAAAGAGCTCTCAATCTTCCT
>VDFB02084829.1:0-20018 GCA_007258455.2 Sequoia sempervirens
AAAGGGTTTTTTCGCGTTTGATTTTACTTGCAGAGAGGACATCATGGCAGTTAGAAGTGGTGGTCCCTGGGTAATAGGGAAATCATCCTTGGCCCTAAAGAAGTGGTCCTCCAACTTAGATCTATCGGATTCCATCTTTGAGAATGTCCCAGTTTGGGTTAGACTTCTAGGTCTGCCCCTGGAGTATTGGAGTGAAGACATCTTCATGGTATTACTAGCTCCTTTAGGGAGCTCCTCTCTATTGATTCAATGACAGCAGCTAGAAAGAGAATGGTCTTTGCAAGGATATGTGTGGGAGTCTCCCAGGAAACAGATCTTCCATCTTCGATTGAGATTCAATCTAAACTGGGTTCCTAGGTGTAGAATATTGAGTTTGAAACCATTCCGTTTGCTTGCTTCAAGTATAGGAAATCTGGTCACTGGGAAAAAAAATGCCCCCTAAATGCCACTTCAGAGAAAGAAAAACCAGCTGGACCTGAAGAAAAGGCATGGAAAAAAAAGAGTGATTCAAGAGGAGAAAGGAAGGAAAACAATGAGCAGGTATTGGAAAATATGGCATCCAATACTCAGAGAGTCTCTCCAGAGATTGAAGTAGTTATGGAGTCTAAAGGTGAGATCGCTTTTGATTATCATTACTTGAATGTTGTTAATATGTCCCCATCTAAGGAAGGGAGTCTGATGAAGACACCTTAGTTGGGGAAGGAAATCTGAACCTTTCTACCTCCTTATCCGAAATGACAATCCCTTCTGATAGAAACAAAGTATTCCCAGGTTTGGAGGACATCCCTAATGAGGGCTTGTCCTTGGAACTGGATATTCCTTTTCCCTCCCAATCTCCTGATAATCTTCCCCCTCAGGGAGTAGCAAATGTGACAGATCCTAACTCCCCAGAAAGGGTTTTCGAATCCCTTGAAAATCTAAATCACTTAGCAGATATATCTAGTAATATCTTGTCTGCTCAAAAGAATGGTAACATGGACACCCTACCTTGGGAACAAAGGATACCTACTGATAAGGATTGGGAGTCAAGTAGAGAGACGGATATCCAAGAAGAGACTGATAAAGAGGAGAATATATCAAAGAAGAAAAAAGAAAAAAATACTCAGGGGAAGACCCCAAGTGGCATTTCAACCAGATCAAGAGTCAAGGCAGACTATGGAGCAGTAAAGAATTCAAGAGGTAAAAAGTCTTCGAAAAAGAAAAGAGAGTTGAACAGTTTTCAGGATATTGCGGATGGCTCTCAAAAAAACATCCCAGAATGCCTTAATTCCCCTGGTATCTAATGAAGATTATGTCCTGGAACATAAGGGGACTCAATAGCCCCCAAAAGTAGGATGTTCTTCGCAATTTCGTTAGAGATCACAAGCCAGATATTCTCTTAATTCAGGAAACTAAAATGCCAAAAGAGAAAATTGAAAACATGAAACTTTTCCAGTATTACAGTAACCAGGGTAATAATTCGAGTGGAGCTTCTAGAGGTATTGTGACTTTTTGGAATAGCCATACTATCTGAGGTGATCCGATCTTGGAAGGTACAAATCATATTTCTACTAGATTTACTCATATAAGAGATAACTTCAGTTGGATTCAATTGAACATTTATGCTCCTAATGGAAAAGGCATGAGAAAATATTTTTGGTTAGAATTAGCTGCCTTTAGGAGGATTTTTGACAGAGAAGCTTGGATTGTTATGGGGGACTTCAACACTCCCCTAATGAATGGAGAAAAATTTGGGGGATCCCAGATCAATCTGGAAAGCAAAGAGGATCTGCAAAATTTTATTGATAATCATGGGTTGATTGATATGGATCTCCAAGGAGCCTCCTTTACCTGGTCTAACCGCAGAAAGGGGTCGGATCTCATATAGGTCAGATTAGATAGATCTTTAATTTCCAACCAATGGTACTTTGACTATTACTGTTCCCTTAGAGCTCTTTCTAGAATAGGTTCCGATCATTTTCCTATCAATTTCATTGCGGACCCAATAAAAAAGAAGAGGAACACTCCTTTCAGATTTGAAAAAATGTGGATCTCTCATCCTGCTCTAAAAGAGGAAATAAGGAAATGGTGGAATATAAGAATTCAAGGAACTGTTATGTTCAGAGTTGCTAAAAAGTTAAGGGAAGTGAAATGCAATCTAAAAAATTGGAAAAAGGAATCTTTTGGGAACATCTTTAGGATTAAGTCTGATCTTCAGATGGAATTGGGAGAAGTTCAATTTAAAATTTAGAAGGAGGGCTCTTTGAATGATACCAAGGAAAGAGAGAATGACATCCTCACGAAGATGCATGACATAATTGGAAAGGAAGAGGAGTTATGGAGACAAAGATCTAGAGCTCTTTGGTTATCTGCAGGAGACAGAAACAACAGGTACTTTCATCTTTCGGCTTCAAAACACAGAGAGCTGTAAATAGAATATCTCATATAGAAGTGAATGGAACCAGGTATGAGGAGGAGGATGACATTAGGAAGCAAGCGGGTTCCTTCTTTAAACACCTTCTTTGAGCCAGTGAGGAAATAAACCATAATAAGCAGGATCAGTTAGTGGAAACTATACCAAGAATTATCAACTAGGAAAATAACTCTTTTTTGACTTCTATCCCCACCAATGAGGAAGTCAAGCGGGCTGTATTCTCCTTTGAAGGGAGTAAAGCTCCGGGGCCTGATGGTTTCCCTTTATTTTTCTTTCAATGGCTATGTGAGATTGTTGAAGAAGATGTGGTAAATGTTGTTAAAGAATCTTTTGGCTCCAGAAATCTTCTAAAAGAATTAAATACTACCTTCTTGGTTCTTATCCCCAAGAAACCTAGAGCTAATAATTTTGAGGCTTTTAGGCCTATAAGCCTCTATAATTCCTTATATAAAATCATATCCAAGGTCTTAACTTCAAGACTCTTAACTCTTTTTCCTTCCTTGATTTCTCCTCAACAGAACAGCTTTGTCCCTGGTAGACAAATTCTTGACTCTATTGTTACTGTTCATGAGAAGGGTATGTGCAAAGATCATGATGGGCCAAAAGTATATGATGGGTTTTGTAGGGTATGTGACTAACAGCTTTTACCCAAATTAATGAAATGAAAAGGGCTTTTAAAGGAGATTCTCAACTTCCCACCAATATAAATTATGCTTTACTTTGAATTGAATAAGTAATTATTATTCATTTTCTATTCAAATTATGACTAAAGTCCTAATTGATAGAGTGATTGAAAAACATCTATAACTTTCAAACGGTATCACATTTTTGAATCTAAAAAATGTGTCACATTCTATGCCATACTATAGGAATAAAAAAAGAAATAATAAATTTCATGAAGTTTTGAACAAGTTAAGGTGGTTGAACTTATCTGAGTTTTTTTATTTTTTTTAAAAAGTTGTAATAAAAATTCATAATTAATTATTTATTTGGAAAAAATTACAAAAAAATATGCATCACATTGGGACATGAGTCCTCTACTTATATCTAAAAATCTTATAAAAGTATCATTTTATTGTGGTTAGAATTGGTTAGGCGGACACCTACTTCTTATTTTTTCCTGAGGAAATTTAAGATACTACTTGCATTGGGAATTTGGGGAATTTTTTCGCAATGATTTTTTTAAAAAACATGAAGTAGTTTAGAGAGCTGACTCAATTTTCTACAAATTCTATTTTTCATATTTTGAAATAATACTTGATAAACTTATTCAAATTCACAGTTTCAAGTTGCTTAACTTTGCGATGATCCTACATACCCAAAATATTACACTCCTTAGTTGAATTAGTGAAGGCTTTTTATTAAAACTCGACATTTCAAAAGCTTATGATAGAGTTGACTAGACTTTCTTATTTAAAATTTTAAAGGCTTTTGGTTTTTGCAACAGGGTCATCCAAATGGTTGAACAGCTTGTGTCCATGGCTTCCATATCGATTATGGTCAACGGATCCCCCTCCTTCTTTTTCCAAAGCACTAGAGGTCTAAGGTAGGGTGATCCTATCTCTCCTATTTTATTCACTATTATGGCTGAAAGTTTAGGTAGGAATCTAAAAAAGTTGGTTGACTTCAAATTTCTTTCTGGTCTTAAACCTTCTTCAGGTAATCTGGGGTGTTCCCATCAATAATTTGTTGATGACACTATGCTTATGGGTAAAGCCATGGTGGCTGAAGGTAAAACTATAAAATAGTTGCTTGACAAGCATGGGAGAGTGTCTGGACAGCTGATCAATAATAAAAAAAGCTCACTATTTTTCTTCAACACTCTAGATCATAGACAGGCTAAAATTGCTAGAATCCTAGGTTGTAGAGTGGATTCCATTCCTGCCACCTACCTTGGTCTACCCTTAAGTTTGAAACCTCTAGAGTCATTCTAGCTCTTGTTGGTTGAAAGATTTAGCAAAAAGCTCGCGGGCTAGAAAGGAGCCCTGCTAAGTCAAGTCGGAAAACTTCAGCATCTCAAAATTTCTCTCCAGAATTTGCCAATCTATGCCCTTAGTCTTTTTAAGATTCCAGCTAAATTTGCTGATGCCACTGAAAAAATCCAAAAAAGATTTCTTTGGTCGGGTGTTGAGGAAAAAAAAAGACTTCCCTTAATTGGCTGGAATCTGGTTTGTAGACCTAAAAAGGCCAGAGGTCTAGGTTTAAGAAGAATCAGAATAGTTAACAAAATTCTCCTTGCTAAACAAATTTGGAGAATCTCCTCTTCTTCTGGGGAGTGGATTGATATCCTGGCTAGCAAATACTTAGAAAACAATTGCTCTTCCATAATTAAGAAGGACATTTACCTTCTTCCCAGAGGGTCAACTTGCTAGAATAATATAATCAATGGTAAAAGGATTGTGGATGATGGTATTGGTTGGCAAGTTAGAAATGGTCATCATACTAGATTTTGGGAGGACAAGTGGCTTTTAAAGGAACCCATTATAAAAATCAATTCCTTCAGCGAATGGGCAGATACCTGCAAGGAACGGTTTGGAAATTATGTGAAAGATTACAGAGTGAATGGCAAGTGGGTGGACTTGTGTAGTGTTAGTCAGGCTTTGGCTCCTATCCAATCATCTCTGTTGGCTATTAGACTTAATTCTGAGTAGCTAGATGACCACGTGGTTTGGTCTGATGATCCCTCTGGCAATTTTTTCATGTCCTCTGCTTTTGCCAGGATTACTTCTTCTCTGGATCATCCTCCCTTCTGGTCTAAATATTGGTTTAAACTTTTGATACCTAAAATCAATATATTCTTCTAGATCCTTCTCCAAAATAAAGTACTTATGATTGATAACCTATGTAAACATGGATTTCAAATTCCTAATAGATGTTCTCTTTGTAAGATGGAAGTTGAATCTGTGCGTCACTTATTCCTCCATTGTTCTTTTGCTGCTTCTATCTGGGGAAAAATCATCAAGTTATGGAACATCCCATGGGTCTTCCCTTTGTCCATTGAAGATTTCTTCTCTCAATGGAAAGCTCCGACAAAAAATCCCATGCTTAGATCTTTTTGGGATCTAATATTCCCTCATGTTGCTTGGGGTCTCTGGAAAGAATGCAACAACAAAATTTATAGAGGCAAAGAAGCTGCTGAAGACATTGTCTTTGATAAAATTATCAGATTTCTGAAGGAAAATTTCAATACTTTGGTTCAGAAGAACAACTTGTCCTTGAAAGCTGAGCAGTCGCTATATGACCTAACTGTTGCAAAGGAGTGGAACATAAATCTTGTCCCGTCTAGAATCAGTATGACAGCCAAGAAGGACAGAGAGGGTGTTTGCTGGTCTTTCCCGCCTAACGGTTGTATCAAATCTAATTTCAATGGTGCGGCTAAAGGTAATCTGGGGGTGGCAGGTTGTGGTGGAGTCATAAGGGACTCCTTTGGCAATTTCATAGGGGTGACGACTTCTCCTCTTGGATCCCAAACCAACCATTTGGCAGAGGCTGCTGGAGCTTTTCATATCATAAATTTAGCTCAAAGTCTTAACATTAAACATCTGTGGCTTGAAGGAGACTCCAAAAACATAATTGATTGCCTTAAGGAAAAGTCTCCCCCCTCGTGGACCATCAAGTCATGGATTGAGGAAGCAAAGCTGACTTTGGCTAAATTTGAAAAAGTTAAAATATCACATGCTTAAAGAGAAGCCAATGCCGTTGCGGATTTTTTTGCCAACAAAGGAGTTAAGAGTAAAGAGGTGCGTACTTGGCTAAATACAAATGATCTAAACTCTAATGTTTGCGCCCTAATAAATTATGATAAATCACATGGAAAAGCTACGTGTTATCCCTTTAATGAAGACAGCTAAGACCTTTCACATCACAATCATTAGATTGTATGGGACCGATCCCGACGATTTAATTTGCAAGAAAGGCCCACACGCTTTGTGGGTGCTAGGTTGTGGCGGGGCCAATTTTAGTAAAACTTTCATCTGGGTCTACCCCACTGTGTCGGCTGAGACGGGAGGAGACAGAAAGTGTATTGAGCCGGACAGCTATGAAACTCATATGAAAAATGCCAAGGCCTGGGAAAAAGTTAAAAGTGGTGGACTGCTTCCTTTTCTGGAGAAGCTCCATGGCTCCAGCCAGGAGGCTGTAACCTCTTTGTTAAAAATTGGAGTAAAGACAATTTGACCCTGTTTGGTAGGAATGTTGAGCTTAGTGAAAATTTAATCGCTGAAGTTACAGGTTTATCTACTGAAGGGAAGAAGTTTTTCAGGGACAGGGATTTTTTTGATGAAGCCGCAATTAGATTTCCTAAAAAAGACAAAGAAAGGTTAAGCCTGGTCAAAATTGCTAGCAGTTACTTTGATGCAGATTCTATAAAGACCATTTGGAGGAAGGTGCTGCGGGTCATCATGGAGTACATTCTAGTGGATGGCTGTTTTACCAGAGTTTATGGTTACCACTTTGCTCTTCTCAACCACTTCTGCCACAAGGTTAGGATCTCTCTTCCCTATTATCTTTTCTGTTCCTTGAAAAAAAGCTTGGAGGATAATAAGAAAAACCCCAATAGATTTCCTATTTTGCATACGGGGCTTATAAGATTGATTGTCGAGCATTTCCAAAACATGCTTGCCCCTACTACCCTGGATACCACTCCTGATTCTGAGAGTGACGATATGGAGCCCAGTGGGTCGGAGTACATTCCTAACCCTAGCTCGGCTAGAAAAGTCCTCAGCTCGCATGCTGGCCCTTCTAGGAAAATAAACCCTACTCTCCTCTCTGGTAAAGCCCGTGCTAAACTTGAGCTTGATAGTCCCTCCCTTCACAAAAAACCCTAGGCTAAAAGTCTTGTTTCCTATTCTAAAGAATCCTCTGACTCAGAGGAGTCTGATGCCAACAAAACGGTGGTTAATGTTGAACCTATGCCGGATAAACATGTTGAAGATGACTCACATGTTAACCTTAATTATGAGAAAATTTTTCCTAATATCGGTGATGAGCCCTCTCTATATTTTCTGAACCTTGCTAAAGCCAATTTTGAGTCCCACTCCAAACTCCTAGACTGGACTTTCACTGAAATCAATGAGCTAAAAATAAAAAACTGGGCTCTACAAAGCAAAATTGAAGTTCTAGTTGCTAAAGTTGCTTAGACTGAAAAGAAAGTTGGGGACAGAGGGGTCCATGGTCACAGTAATAGAGACACTGATTCCAAAATTGATTATATTATGAACACTATCAAGACCGTAACTGAGCAAAATAACAGAATGGCCAGACACAACGCCATTATCATTAATGCTATCAGAGAGAAGCTCGACAAAACCCAACAGGGTTCTCTGGTGGTGGATCTGGAGGAAATAGAGGACAAAAGCTAGGACACGAACGCAGGTATTTCCAAAAGAACCAGAGCCAACTTGAAGCGCAAGGTCCCCCCTACTTCTAGTATGATTCAAACTTTTAAAAAGGGTGTCATTGATATGCAAAAGCTAGAGGAGGAGACTGAGTCTGTCCTCAAGACTCTGAAGTACGTATGGGTTTCGTTTTTCTCCGCTTCGGCCTTTTTAGTTTAGTGTTAGTGTGTTAGTGTTAGTGTGAATGGTCAGCCGCTGGATCTTTGTTGGGCAGCCGGTTTTATGGCTGGAATTTTTGTCCCTCTTTTCTGCTTTTGTAAACTTTTGTTTCTTGGAAGTCCCCTCAGAAACCCGCTTTTACCCTTTGTATCGTAAAATATATATATACCATCTAAAATATAATTTAATATATTAGATAATAATATTTTAATTTTATATTTTAATTTTAAATTATGTAATATATTGTTTTTTAAATAATTTAATTTTATTTTATATAGGCTTGGTAAAGTGGAAGGACTTAGCAAATACCCCTATAGTAGATGTTCAGAAGAAAATGTTGGCAGATATCTTGAAGAGTAGGAATGTCTACCTCTCTCCCTCTCCGGATAAATTGTTGTGGGCACCTTCAAAGAATGTCTTGTATTCAGTTAAGCAAGGGTACAAAGCAATCATTGCTCAGGCATCTCAATTTCAATCTCACAAAGCTTTTTCCTTTTGTTGGAATTTGACACAACTACCAAAGGCAAGTAGTTTTGCTTGGTTGGCCTTGAAGAAAAGGATTCTGACAAGTGATCAATTGGAGAAATTTGGAATAACAAGAGTTTTTAGATGTGTTTTATGTAAAGAAGAAAATGAAACGGTTGATCGCCTATTTGTTTCTTTCCCACTAGCTTATGAGATATGGACTTTCATTATGGGGAAACTGAATGTTTCTTTCCCACAACCCAATTCTCTTTGGGACATGTTTACTAGTTGGCCAGTTCTTCACAAAGCTGCTTTGTTTGCATGTATATGGCTAGTTACCCCTGCTTTGGTAATTTGGTCAATATGGTTGGAAAGAAACAAATGCATTTTCAAAAACCAGGTTGTTTCAGTTCACAAAATTAAAGAGGAATTAGAGAAGTCAATTTCAAAAGTTTGCAATTCTTCTGTTAGTAATTGTAAGTCAATTTCCTCACTATACACCAATTAGGATAATTTCATTTTGAACAACTAGAAACACATTGTCTTGCCACTCCAAGGGGTGCTACAACCAAATTCTCTAAAAGTGGATAGAAGTAAAGTGAAGTGGATACCACCAAGTCCATCTTTCTATAAGCTAAACTTTGATGGAGCCTCACGAGGAAACCCTAGTGCATTTGGTGTTGGGTGTTGTGTCTGAGATTCAAAGGGTTCTTTGTTAGCAGTCAAAGCAATACATTTAACTACTTGCACAAATAACATGGAAAAGGTTCAAGCTCTGTTAGCAGGTGTCTCCTTGGAAAAAGATCTCAAAATCAATAAATTGCATGTTGAAGGTCATTCTCTTCTCATAATCAATGCATGCAAATCGAAGAGCATTTGTAATTGGAAAATAAGCTATATTCTTCAGAAAATATGGGATTTGTTAGAAACTTTTGAAGACATCCGCCTTTCCCACACATATAGAGAAGGTAACAAACTAGCAGATGGTCTAGCTAACCTGGCTTGTGATCAACAAGAGCTGATATTTATTAAAAATAATGATCTATCTAGCTTCCCCCATATTCAAAGCATAGTGTTGGCAGAACACTCTCTTTAAGCTTAGCAATTTCTTGACTTGAGTCCAAAGTGGTAATGAATAATTTCTCTCACCTCACAATGTCCTCATCAAAGTAAAAACCAAAATTTCATTCATAACAAAAGGTGGTGTTTTTGCTGAGTGAGCAATGCAGATGTAAGGGGTGTTGTATAGGCATTTGTCATCCTCCATGTTGGCAGAGGAATTACCTTTCTTAGTAGCATTTTCCATGTGTTTAATTCATGGGGTGAAGGAATGGGAAAAAGTACTAGATGAAATATTAATGATGGTTGGCGGTAGGATTTGCATTTTGTAATGTTTGAGATGTCTTGTCATCTCTGTCGTATCAAGTTGTCATCCACTTTGGCTGCTAAGTGTATTATGTAATGATGATTTACATTTATAACTCCCAGGTTGTGCCTAATTACTCACATGGAGAATGGGATATCGCCATGAATATCTCAACATGGACACTTGTTAAACAATTGTTGTTTATATTAACATCTTTTTAGTTTTGTAGGTACCTTATATCTTTCGCATTGTATGGAACATTAATTAGCTTTGCGCATGAGCTTGATTTGCACGAGCCAACATGCTTTGCTAGTGTTTATCAAATTTACTCCTTTTGGTCATTATGATTACCTTATACTTGCTCTCCCTAGTTTTAAAAGGTGGTGAACACGGTATTGTTTCATCCAAATGCATTGAAGGTAATTAGAGAGCGAAAGTCTGTAAGCTTGGTGTAGTCATTTTGGCCAAAATGATGTCCCGGCCATGGAACTTCAGAGTTTTTTTCCCAGTGAAGTTGTAGGAACGTCCTTTTGAGGATAATCTCACCCATGATAATTTGGTGATGGTTTTTCAAATTGAATGTCCAAGGGTTGAGGAATCGATACGTTCTATTCTTGGCTTTGAATTAACAAGCCCTAGAGCTCAATGCCTAATCTTTCCCTCAAGTTCTTTTTGTGTTTCTATCAAACATTTTGGATCTCTTGCAATATTTAGTAGATTTGGAATTAATTGTTACCAAATTTTTCAACCCTCAAATGCTCGATGTTGGTGAATTACTCCAAGTTGTTCAACAATATTTTTTCTTTGTTGGTGATGGGTATCTTGGTGATCTTTTTCCTAGATAATTTATCAAAAATAGGTTGGGTTTTGATGACATTTTTGAAGCAATAAGGTTAGCCCTGCAGTTCAGAAATGACAGTATCAAGACTCCTTAAAGCACTAAGAAGGAATTCTAGATGACTATGTGTCACAATGAACTTTGACATCAAGGAGAAATATTATGCAATATTATTTCTTTGTGAACATAATCCTCACCCACCTCAGAATTTAGTCTTTGATGGTTTATAGGAAGGTCATCCAATGTCTGCACCAAGAATTAAAGAGATAAAACCAACACCAGTTGGAAACGCTGCTCAAGTGAGAAATGTTGTTGGATCTTCAGTTGGAGAACAATATGTAGTCATGGCTAGGGCTCAAATTCTTCCATCAAAAAGCAAGGGAAAGGATCTTCATCTGGGTTTTGATTTATTTTCTCAAGAGAGGTTTTTGCAGGAGACCATTGAAGGTCAAGATGAGAACTCGGTTCAGGGAGATGACTGTATGGAATAATAACTATTTGGCTATTGCAAGTTACAAATTTTTTGCTCATAGTGAATATTTTGTGCTATTTTTCTTTAGCTAGTTTAGAAATCCAGTTATAAAAGAATCATGGAGATGGTAGTAGATATATACAAAGGCAATTATGAATTATGATAAAAAATTCAACATCTCAATTTCGAGGAAATAATTTATCATTTCATTACAAAGTATAAGAAAAGTTAAAATGGTTCAACATTTTTTATTTATAAAATATATTAAATTTTATACTATTTCAATAATGAATAAATTTAATGGTATGAAAGATAAATTTATATTATGATTATTTTAATTAGATAGTGATAAAGTATCTTTCTATTTTTTATTTTCTTTGATACGCAAGATTAGTATTTATTATTAATAATATTGAATTTACAAGCATCTGCCATACAGGAAAAGTAGTTTTAACAAAAAACCATATTGCCATCCGACCAACATATTCACCTTCTGTATACCAACATCCAAAATAAACTAACTAACCATAACCATAGATAACCCATCAAGAAAATGAACTACAAAAAAATCCATTTTAATGGCTATAATGCTACCAAGCTTCCAACAATACTGTTAAAAAACCAACACCAACCCCTACAGACCAAAAAACCTCTACCCAAAGCCCAACTTACAGAAACTTGTTTAATTTTGCAAAATCCTTGAATTCTGATTTCCACTCCACTCTGCCAACTACCATCAACCCAAACAATTTCTTAAGAAATTCAACAGCTACTAACACTATCATCTGATGGATCATAAAACTCGGCCCTTGAAAATCCAAGAGGAATGGAAAGATCTTTATAGTCTCCTTTGTGCAAAAGTCATTCCAAATCACAAGGCCTTGGGTAGCCCCTGCATTCAATCACCGCACTAAGAACCTCATCCACTCCTTCCACCAAATCCTCCCTAAACATTCTGACTAGCAACCCTTTTGCTTCAGCCTTTAGAACTTTAATGTCCAAGAGAGATGCCAAGAAACGAGAGGAAGGGTATGTGTAGGATCATGATGGGCCAAAAAGTGGTGATATGATGGATATGTGTAGGGTATGTGGTTGATGACTTTTTTTTACCCAAAATTGATGAAACAAAAAGGGTTTTTAAAGGAGATTCTCAGCTTTCCACCAATATAAATTATGCTTTACTTTGAATTTAATAAATAATTATTATTCATTTTCTATTTGAATTCTGACTAAAGTCTTGATTGATAGGCTAATTGAAAAACATCTATAGCTTTCAAACAGTATCACATTTTTTGAATCCAAAACATGCATCACATTCTACATACTATAGGATTAAAAAAAATCATGAAGTTTTGACCAAGTTAAAGATTGGTGGAGACATCACGAGGATTTTTTCTATTTTTAAAAGTACATAATAAAAAATTCATAATTAATTATTTACTTGGGAAAAATTACAAAAATATGCATCACATCAATACATCGCGTTCTCTACTTATATCTAAAATATTATAAAAAAAAAATGTTATCATTTTATTGTGGTTAGAATTGGTCAGACAGAGACACCTATATTATTTTCCTGAAATTTAAAGTACTCTTGCATTGAAATTTCAAATTTTTCACCAAATAGATTTTTTTTTTTTCTTTAAATAAAAATAGTAGTTTAAAACTAGATTCAATTTTCTCTGATTCTATTCTTACATATTTTTGAGTAAATATAGATAACTTTATTCAATTTTTACATCAAAATTCTCCTTTCTGATTTTTCTAAATTTTTACCACTTAAGGGCATATTTTAGATGATGATCCTGCACATGCCAAAACATACAAATTTTCCCTCTCATTACTCATGCACTCAAATGGCTAGAACCGAACCATCTTTATAGCCCATACCACCAACAGATCATTATTGAGTAATATTTGCTTTAATCTTTGATCAGTGACCTCCTTGAATGAGGCTTGCCTCACCAATGAACTCAATGAAATCGGAGTGTCAACCCCAAAATGGGCAAGGCCCATCATCGAGACCTCGATTATAAATTTTGAATCCTTCACCATTAGCAATCCTGCATTGATTGCACCCAGATGGAAAGAGAGACGGTAGCCCGCATTCACCACACACACCTGCAATGAAAAGCGTTCACCAAAAAATGATACTAGACTTCAATAAATAAAAATGCAGAACACAAGACTAGCATCATCCTCCACAAATGGTACACCATCTAGCATGCAAGATTTCCTTACAAAAGGAGGAAATCCCTTCACCATTATATGCACTCATCACCATGCGTTGGAGAGGGAACCATAGCTCTATCCTTAGCTATGAGTTGTATACCTTACGAAAAGACAAGCCACATCAATCCTTTCCATCGTGGTTGCTAGCGTAGCTCTCCAAATCCCAACTACTTTCCACCGTGGCATCAAATGCCACCTCCCTCCACCAGCTTGGAGGGGCACCCGCCCTTCCCCCCACACTAAAGTATCTTTCTATTTTAAAATTTGATACAAAGTTGTAATTTTTTTAATAATATATAAATAAAAAATAAATCTAATGATATATTAGTTTGATTATCATTAGATAATCAATTTAAAATAATGGACTGGATAGATAATAAATAAACTAGTATAGATATTTTAGATATTAAATATATTTCAATTTGGAAGAATCTATATAATTTATGTCACACAATTTAGATATTTCAATATAGATATATATATCATATCTTTCAAATAAATGTATTTTAAGAAATATATGTTAATCATGAACACTAATACTACTACTATAGATATCTTAAATAATCTATTTAGAAAATATTTAGATATATTAATCTCCACTTAAGAGTTATTTTATTTTATGACATAATTATTTTATTTATTACATGCATACATAGACAAATTTTAATTTTATCTAAGAATTATTTTCATCTATCTAAACTACTAAATAAATAAATAGTTTCATCAATACATAAATATGTAAGTTGATAGATAAAGAAAAGACAAACACTATTTACATTTACTCAAGAATTAAAGTTTTATTTATTTTTTAACAATTTTTTAACATATTATATAGTAATAAAATAAATAATACAACATATGCAAACAATTATAAAAAATTAATTTCATCTTTTTTTTGCTAGACAATTTTTTCACTTAATACAACATCTTAATTATTAAATGGTGTCCTTATTATGTTTATTATTAAATATTAGTTATTTAATGTGTAAATAACTATAGGTGTTTTATACACAATTGTGAAGTGAGAGCCAATTTTGTTATAATACACTTCTCAAAATATTAGTCAATAAACTAAACACTTGTTGACAAATAAAAAAGTGTGTGTAACTATATCTATTGTATATGATAGTTGACCTATATTATATATGAGTAGAACTTTAAAAAAATGCATGTTTATTATCTTTTTATTTTAAACTTTTTAAATTTTTTATTATAAAGTAGCCTAAGTGTGTGAACAAAAGCTATTAAGGAGTCACATACACAATTAATAAAAACTAAAACACACCAAACATATAAAAATAATAAAAACTAAAATACAACTAACATATATATTTTGTTTTGTTTCAAAAAAAAGAGTTTCCATTCAATACATTCCTTCCACATAAAATATCTTTCATATTCAATGTTTGTAAAAATCTTCTTAGTTATTAGTTTATTTGAACTCGGACTGATTATTTCCTTGAGATCACTGTTAGTCTTCAACCAAATAGATTCTTCATGTTTGGTGGCAACAATTTCATTATCAATCTCTTTCTTCAATACCTTAATATCCTCACATATTTTCTTCATGTTTGTGACAACCTTTGTTCCCCTTACAAACATATCCTCAAGGTCCAATATTTTGTGACCTTCCCATAAGACTTGTAAACATGAATCTTATCAATCATTTCTTTTCCACTTTAACCAAAGAAAGGATCAACATCTACTTCAATTTGGCCAATGGGTTGAGTAGAAAGGTCAACAAGATATCTTAAATAATTGGTTAAAGCATTAACCTATTGTTTTAACTGGTCTTTTCTCTAGATGTCTTTTTCTATCATTTCTACAAGCCTAGCAGTTGACACCTAAAAATTGTGGACATCTCAATCTCTTGTAGAGGGTCCTAGATTAATCCTAGTGATACTAAAATCACTTGCAATCATTTGACTAGCCTATTTTTGAGTGGAGAGATGAGAAAACTCAACATACATATTTCCCTAGGAGGGATCATTCAACAATCAGGATGTGATTTTAGGTTTTTGACATGTGGCATTCTTTGGATTAATTGAGACACAATATCCTTATTGGGTAGACTCAAGTCAACCACCTTTTTTTTCTTGGTTAAATATTGTTCTAACCATGAGATAGATGAAGGTGTGGGGACATTACTAGTTTTTGGAAAATAAAATTGAAGTGACCTTTTGAGAGGAGATGTATCAGATACCTCACAAGCATTTTCCAAATTCCTACTTCCTAAGGGATCCTCAGCATCATCTCCACTACCTCTAGAAGTAGTCTACTATGTTGTGGATGACATTTTTTGAAGTGATGAAGACCTCCTTTAACTAATCTATGATTTCTTTGTAGCTTGCTTAGCTTTCCAAGGGGCAAGATTTTTCATTTTAGCCTTATTTTTCATTACCCATTCCTTTATTCACCTAAGTACTATTTCCATCTTAGCCTCAATGGTTTATATTTCCTTAAAAATCCAATATATTGGTAGGATGGGTTGGATTTGTATGTGTTTTATGAAGATATGATCAACTAGATTAGAGTCATCATCTTCGATACCCTAGATATCACAATTTAATTTAAAAGTTACAATCTACCTTAGTGACAACCTCATCCATCCTCTTCTCCTTACTTCATATCCGTTTGCACAATCTACCCGATATTCTTCCAAATTCAAAATGTGAGCTTCAAATGAGAACTTATAATTATTTTTGAATGAATTTTTGACAACTTTTCTCAAGGTTGTGGAAACCTTATTGAATTGTGACAAAGGTTTCAAAACCTCTAGAAAGTTCCAAAATTAAACTTCAATGCCTTCAATCTTTCCAAACTTTTATGAGAGCTCATGGTGGAACCAAAGTATCAAAATTTGTCGACTCTGGACTTGGTTGTGGAAACCGTGTCGGGTCTTGATGATGGTTGTGAAACCATAGAAGCCACAATAAAATAACTCACCATCCCAAGGATGCGACAACCCTTTGGAGTTTAATGAGGTTTCCAAAACCTTTCAGCTTCTAACAAAGGTTTCAAAACCTTCAATAAGTTCCTAAATGCTTCTTTATTGTCTTCAATTTCTCTACTTTTGATTGAATGGGTCAACTTTCCCTACTTGTGTTGGCTTTAGACTAGGTTAGGAAAACATTATCGAAACCAAATGAGGTTCTAAAAACCTCATTGAAAGCTAATGATATTATTATAACTTAAGTGATGACCAACACATTAGAAATAGTATGAACCTTTAACAAGTTGTCGAGATAACACATGGTTAGCGAAACATTGTCAAAAATTGACAAGGTTTTGAGAACCTTATCGAAATCGAATGACCAATGATGAACTTCTCCAAATTTTATTAAGGCTCAAAAGGATTTGATGAAAACTGAGGTAACAATTGGCTCTAACTAGGGACAAATACTATAAAGGATGCTAAAGAACCCAGAACACAAGGTTTATGACTTTCCATGGGTAATAGAGTCACTAGCTGTGAAGTATAAGAAAACACATGATGTACAAAAAATTAAGAGAATGAAGAAAACCAAAAGAGAACAAACCCAAAACACCTAACCTAATATTTACAGCTTGGGTGGAACATACATTCTCCTATTCCCTAAATAGCGCCTCTTACTCAGCTCTCTTCCACTCTATTATGCAGTCCTAACCTACTATTTACAGAGGAATCAACATACACGCTCCTATTCCCTGAATAGTGCCTCCTACTCAACTCTCTTCCACTCTATTGTGTAGTCCTCTCTACTTTCATTGGTGTGGATTGTTCAATGTTTTTTCCTTATATATCCTACTCATGAGGCGTGACCTCACTTTTCCGCCACACCTCCAATCCATGTTAATGATACCCCCTTATGCATCATCTCATTTCTCCTTTTTTGGCATGAATTCTTCCTCCTGCCAAGCACATTCCTTCCCCTTTCTACCTTTAACGTAGCCCTCCTTTCTGGTTGAATCAACCTTTTTACCCCATCCTTCTTATTGAAAGTTTAACTTCTTTTTCTCATGAAATCATGCATTATTCAATAATCTTTCAGGATATGTCTATGCATTATTTTTAGGTAGATGCTTCTACCAACATCAGTCGGCCAATTAAAAGAAACTTTTAAAATATTTAATGTTCTTCAAACACTATATCTAGAGACTTTGAAGATGTATGATTACATTTGTTGTATAGTCAAAAATCACCTACTTTGCAATTTCCCAATATTATTTATGGTATTACATGTCACCATCTAACAAATTTCAAGATTAATATTAAGTTGTTATAATATCAACATTGTTGCTAAAACATAGCAAACACAACAAATAAAAACAAGACTATTCTTAAACATTTAGGCAGGAACTTCGCTGCTATGCAACTCTTGTTATATTTACAATTGTTTTAACAACGTTAAAACTCAATTTCAATATTAATGTTATTTAACATTTTGGTTGCTCCAAAGCCAATAATTTAACAACGTTTAAACCCAATTTTACTATTATCCATATCATTATCATTTCCCCCAAGATACTATAATTTTTTTTGTTACCATAATATTTAATCATTTTGATCAATAAGGTTTCCTTAATATTCTTATTAACTAACTTTTTTATTTACAAAGGTATTACTGTATATATTTTTATATTTTTATCTACCAATAATGAGACAATTGTGTAGCTATTGAATCAATTTTAATTCACCTTAGCCTCTTAGGGAAAAGGACTGGCATATTTTTGAAGAGTTGTATGATATACACGGACTTGCCATGCTATGTGAATCAAAGCTTTAGAAAAGTGGATCCCATTTTAGAAGTTGTCAAAAAAATAAAATAAAATTACACTTTGGTGATCGCTGCATTTTTGGATCATATTTTATCTGTCGTACCATTTTAGAAGTGAGATGTACATTTAGGGCATGACAGTAGACTTCAATGGGTATTATTATTCACTAAACATTATTAATCATTGAATAATCTTTGGATCGATCTTTCCATACAAATAACCTTATTACCATTTGGTATGTTATTATTATTTAATTATTTAGTACCCCAATATAATGTAATATTGATATTACTCTTTTTATCATGACTGATACCGTCAACCTCAAATATAAATAATTGATAAGGATACTTATTTTTAAGGCATGGAATTTAATTTGGGATGACTTCACTGATATTATCTATATTATCATTTTTTTTAACAATGGATAACAACCAAAGCATTTACTTTCACATCTACTTTCCCATTTCCTTCTCATTCTCAGCAACTGAGTTTTCTAGACTACAACTTCTTCTTTTTATGATTTCAATTTTATAGATTGCTACTTCTGCACTATATGTAACAACCCATTGTTTTATTTCTCATATTTCTTTCCCCCCAACATGTTGCTGGAAAGATGATTTAATTTATAACATAATCACAATTTCCTTAAATTTCTTGAATGAGTCGCTTCTATAATTTAATATTGGGCATACGCTTGCTAAGCTACTTTTCCCTATGCATAGTTTAAGAAGGATATACAATGTCTAAATAGCCGACAAGCTAAGCGAAGAATCATGACACTTTTAATGCAAAGAGCTCCTGAGTGAAGTTTACGATATCATTATTATGCAACAGGATGCCCATCATTTCTTTTGGTGTGATTATTTCCAAAATAATTGTCGATTACAAATTTAAAATGTTAGGTATGTGAAGCAAGTGGATCACAACTGGTAAGTTTAGTGATCATTTAATAGACATCAAGTACCTATTTCCACTATCAAGGGGAAATGAATGACTGCATATAGACCAAAGGTGGGGTACAAGAGTGTAATTGAATGCTTGTGAATGTGCATCACACTAAAATGTGGAAAATGTAATTGAGGCATAGGCAAATCAGAGTTTTAGATATTCACATCAATGGCAGAGATCTCCTAATGCCTGATTTATGTTTAAAACTATTGATTCTCAACATCATGTGCGTAGGAGCTTGTTATCTTTGTTATTAGACGGAATTGATAGGATGATTTATCACTGGAATGAATTTATGTGGTTGTCTACAAATAGAATAATGTCTTGCATGGATAACCCAAAATGGGATTTGCATCTGTATTTAACCAGGTGCTTCAATAGATACAACCTGAAGCCTAAATACAGGTATAGTAATAATTGTTTGACTTGCTTGTGGAGATCAAGTGCTTTTAATCCTCTATTTGCAGCAAAAGTAGGATTTGGCTGGTAATCTTGCAAAGAGGCATTTTTTTTATTTTTTATTTTTGTTTGTCTTGATGCTTGCTTGGGTCTTTTTATACTCCTACTCCTCTGGCTAAGCTGGGTAGCCTGAGTTGGGATGGCTTAGGGCATCGAAATACCTAACTCACAACACTTCCTATAGTTTCATCTTAGCATTTACGTACTACACAGGTTCGGTGATTACAACAATGGTTATACTCGAGGAGGGTCGTGACAAGGGTCATATCTATTCACACCAGTATCTCATTTTTCTTCCCCTTTACTCATGGTTGTAACCAAAATGATGAATTGATGTTGCACATAATTCAGTTATGTATCCATTGTTTAACTCTTGCTAATCCCTGATTAAACTTTGGGTTCCCCCAAGCATGGATTGTCTGGTATTGTATATTTTCCCTATTATTAGTTGGACCACAAAATGATCTATATGGGGCAGAAATCTCCCCTCTTCCATAGTCACAACCAACATG
>VDFB02084830.1:0-21163 GCA_007258455.2 Sequoia sempervirens
TGCAACTTAAAATTTTATTTTATATTTTTTTTTAAACACAAATATAAAGTTTGATATAACATTCATTTTTTTTTTAACAGGGTATTAAAATTTATCAAAAATTATTTCCTGTTGGCGTACGGCCGACGCACAGGAAACAAAAATACCAGGTAGTTTAATATATTAATATATGTAGCAGATATATATATATATATATATATATATCCATCCATAAATATATTAAAAAAACAGAGATAAGTTAAAATAACAGTATATTAAAATAACAGAGATCATAATACATATATATATATATATTAAAATAACAGAGGGTAGAAGTAAATAGAACAATGGAAGAACTACAGAATAGTGGATCGATTCAGCCATATACATATGTACCCAAAACTTTCAAATTCATTATTTCAACCAAGATATTGTTTTCATAAATCCCTATTTTGATCAATGATATGTTTCAGAAGATCTGGTTTCTTGATTTGACACAAAACTAAATAGTTTAATTTCTATGATTTTCTTGTTTTCTAATCTAATAAATTGTTCTGATTTCAGTTTTCAACAGAAGTTCTCTATGCTCACCAAAATTATTTTAACAAGATTTATTTATTTATTTTTTTTTTACAGAAACAAACAGAAGGGTATGAGAAGAGAACAACGAGAGGAACCTGGAGTCCAATGCGAATTTGAAGATGCCTGCTTGACTCCGATGCTCTCGAATCCGATTCAAATCCTTAGCCCCGAACGAATTCCACCTTCACTTGAGCACTTCAACCTTCTGTTCTTCTGTGTGTGTGTGATAACTCTCAAGAATTCATTATTAAATAAAATATATTCCTCATCTCTCCAAAGCTCTCCCCAAAAAATCTTAGATAAAAGAAAAATCAATCTTTAAAACAAGCTTTCTTTTCAACACTCAAACCCCATTGGCTCACACTGTCTTTTCATTCTTTTATTTGTTTTTATTACTTTAATTTCTGTTTTGTAACTTTTCTTGCACCACACATTATATATTTAATTTAAATAAATTATTCACATAATTATCCACCACCAAATTTAATTAATTAAAATAATTTAAACAGATTTATTATTTAATTATTATTTAATTGAAATGTAATATTTTCAAAAATAATTAAATTATTTAAATATTTAAATACCATTTACTCCAACATTAAAATAAATAATTTATTTCAAACATAAAGACTAGACATAACTGAAAATGCCCTCATAAAATAAACTAAGACAAAACCCATAACACAACAGACAATTAACGACAATTACACAACATCGACTATACCAACAAATGAGACAACCTAACATCATGGAACGGGAGGACTTCATCGTCACCTCTGTATCAACATTTATCCGTTGGGTTATTTGGTGCTCGCCCTGTCCTGCCGAAGCAGGTGGAATCGAGACTTATACCTGCAATCCTGCATACAAACGAAGTTGTGTACATGTGCATATAAACATATATATATCAAAACATTAAATCCAGTTACTACATTGTGAGAAGGAATTGCAACATAACAGGGCACTCGAGAACGAGTGATGCTATATAGTCCTTCGTCACACCTATTCTAACAATTATAGCATAATCAAAGAATTACATTTCTAACTAACAATCACCTCCTAACATATTAATTTAAATCATTGCATCATATCACAATTCAGAAAATCAACTGATATAATCAACCATCATGTTATATAAAGTAATCATGTCCATAATGAAATAACATCGTCTAGCGTCTAAACTAACCATATCAAACAATAGCAGTATCATCATAGTATCTGACTAACCACATCAATCAATACAGTATCATCATAGTAACCAAGCAAAGCACGTAAAACAATAAGTCTAGATAGTATGAGGGGTATTACATCCTCCCCCCCTAGGATATGGCTTACTCCTGGAAGCCATTAAATAACAGAATAAAAAGAAAAATTAAGATTCTTAAATAGGGAGACATCCTCCCAAGACGCCAAGATCACGACGTTTAGGACACCATCGAAACCTTTCGAGCTCACTCGCGAGCTCCGAAGCCAGAACTTCGTCCTCTACCAGAAGCCTCTGCACCTGCATCCTGGTATCCACCCTGGCGATTGTCAACAACGGAAAACACTTGATGAGATCTACCTGCATCACCCACCGTCGGCTCAGAAGCGGCAGGTCTCTGATAAAAACCAGAAGTGCTCTTCTGTGGACACACTCTAGCGATATGCCCTTGTTGCCCACATGAGTAGCAACCAGTACCTCGGCCAAATCCTCTACCCTCGGATGGAGCATTGGATTGTTGATAGCTTGCTCGAATCGGCGCTGACTGAAAACTAGGTGCAGGCTGAGCAAAACGTTCCTGTCAAATTTGGTGCCTGATCCTGTTCCGATCCCTACGAAACTGCGAATTGCCACCTTGCTGAGATTGAAAGTTTTCATGCTTTGGCTGTGATTGTTGTTGTTGATGCTGCTGCTGCTGACGTTGCTGACCCCCTTTAGAAGGTGGGTTCATGTTCCTAGAAGCTCCTGCTCCCTGCGACTGACCTCCATGAGTAACGTAACCAGGTGTGGGCGTGCTACCAATTTGTACTCCGATATGACCACCCAAAGCCATGGCCAAATTCTCCTCCACTAAGCGAGCCTTCTCCACTGCCATCTCCATCGTCTTCGGCTCAAAGACTCGTACACCACCACTGATGCGGGCATTCAAGCCTCGAACAAAATGCTGCACTAACATGCCCTCATCGTGGCTAATCCCTGCATATTGCTTCAACTCATAGAAGCGCCTCTCATACTGCTCCACTGACATAGACAATTGCTTGAGATCATGAAACTCGTCAGCCTTGCGTTGCCTCCAGTGAACTGAGAGGAAACGAGCTCTGAACCTGTCTAGGAACAACTCCCAAGTAACCATACTGAGATCAAGGTGCAGTTTTTGTTCCTCAAGACGCCACCAAGTAGACGCGAAGCCTCGCAAGTGCATAACTGCGCACCGAGCCTTGGTATTGCTACCGTAGGGGTGCATGGCGAAGCAACGGTCTAAGCCAATTAACCAGGTCTCAGCCTCAAGACCTCCTTCAGAACCATCAAAAGTAGGAGGGTGTGCCCTCATCAGATCTCTCATATGGCCTGCTATGACTGCATCTGGAACCACATCTGTATCCCTGCGTCTCGGAGACCTCTCTCTCTCCCTCTCCACCCGGTGTACCTCATCTGGCCTGGGTCCCAATCGGTCAAGAATCTCTCCAAGTATATCTTTGTAGCCCGACCGTCCTAGACACAGTTGTGATGGATCAGAAGCCGATGGAGCGCTATGAAGACCTAGCGTTTCCCTCATGCTGAGAACAAATGGGAGCTAGGGTAGGGGGCTTCCGCCCGGTTTACCTGCTCTGATAAGAGCACCAACGCGGCCTCTTTCACCGCGACCGATCCCTCTACCTCGAGGGGCATGGTTAAGCCACAAGATAAAGGGGTACCACATGAGGCACAAGAGGTTGCACAAAGCCCGGTAACCTAATGGACCTACACTACCAAAGAGACCCTAGTGTTTTGCAACCTTGGCTCACGATACCAAGGATGTAACTTACCCGTCGATTCTGGAAACCAGAACACACACATAACACGAATAATTTTTTTTTTTTATAATAGAAATAACATGTAACAACATTAAATCATAACACATAGCATAACACATAACATTAATACACTTGGTTCCCTGGGGCACGCGAGGTTACATTGCAACCACAACACAACGTAAAGATAATGAAAACAACATAACTATTTTAATTTATAAAAACCCATATACAGGATACAACTGATAGCCAGGATTGCGAGTATGACAACATCGCACAATTACATCCATGATAAATCTGATAACGTGATCCAATTCAAACCTAACTATTACATCATTGAAATAATATTACATTACAATTTTCTTTGATACATAAATTACATTGAATTTTTCCAACATGGGGATTGATACAAAATAATGAACATGAAGTACAACTGATCACTGGAACATCTGCACTGCGGAAAGTTGAGATGACGAGACGCTGATGGGGAACCCAACGGGTGCGGAGCACGTTCCACCCAACCATGTGAATTACGAAGTAACTCACCCCCCGTGCTCAGAGGTGACGAGGAAGTGAACCCGACCATGGATGTCAACCGACTCAACAACATGATACAGAACAAGTATAGCTCAAATATGCAATGCACAACCATCGACGTACTCAAATCACATAACAAGTTAAACTAAGAACTCATCACGATAACATGAAGTAATATCACTGAACAATCATGAATCAAATTCACAAGAAATCAAAGATACATCACAAAGAGATAACATCCAGAGGCAACAATAACAAAGCACAAGGGTGTCAAGTGGAGAGTGTCATCGCATAGCTCTCATGGGATTTCCTGGCCCTTCCTCCAACTGAGGCGCAGGCACCCATCTATGGATATCCTGGCCCTTCCTCCTAACTGAGGCGCCGGCACCATAGGGTAGCTGATGCGGAGCCAATAGTCTCTCATGAGGACGAGACTTTGACTTTTCCGACCACGGCCTTCTCAGTCTATCACTAGTCTAAAGTAGCCCTAATGCATAGCCGAGGAATCCAAAGTTTTATTATCTTGTATTTTTAAACTACCCATCCCCCTAAATCTATTGTTTAGGTTATCACTTGTTTACTACTCTTCGAGGGTTATCCTGGCCCTTCCTCATCCGAGGCGCCGGCGCCCACGAAGAGCCACTCTCCCACCTATGACCCCTAACAAAACTCAAAACAGGCAAGGGTTGGACTAACACCATAAGTCCTATAACCAAAATCCAATACACGAGGTATTACCCATCTCGCACCTACAAATAACCATCAAATTTCAAAACCCGTCCAACCCTTCCTAACATAACCTTAATAACGCTCAAAAGCATAAACACGAGAAATTAACATTTAAATTCACAAGCCTCTGGAAACAGAATTTCACAGACCAATACGGCTCCCACATCGACGACACTGAACGAGGAAACTACAACAGAAAAGGAAAACTCACATCACATTCACAAGGTTGTACTAATCCGTTCGTTCCGAACCATTTATACAAGTAATTTCAACTATTTCAACAAGTTCTATAGACACAATTAAAAGCTAATGCTTGTCTATCAAGATTATTTAAAACAAAGAATAATACACGTTAACAAATTTCAATATATACAATTTACCTAATAAGAACAAAATTAAATATAAAAGAAATCCCACCTAAAAATTTACATTTAGACCATATAATAAATTTCACCAAAATTAAATAATCATCATAATCTCATTTGAATAAATAATATAAATAATTATAAACTTTATTCTATTTATTTCATTTTTGCTTTTTACCTCTAAAATAAATGTATTATAAATAAAAAATAATTATATATATATATATATAAATAAATATATATATATATACATAGATACGAAAAAATATATATATATATATATATATATATATTTATATATATACATATATTTAAAATAAATATATATATATATATATATATACTCACTATATATATATATATTCTATATATTTAAAATAAATATAAAAAACAATAAAATAAATTTAAAACAACGCAGAGGCCACCATTACCATGGCAGGTAAATTACGTCCAATAGGTGGCGGTACGTATGGTATGCAGTCTTGCTGACCATAAAGAGGCTGGCGTAATGCTGCGGCGATCTTTATATTTCTTCAGTTACTGCTTGACCAGTGAGGAAGTGGAGATGAAGCCCGGCCATCCCTTCCACCCAGCCCCTGCAACTTAAAAATTTTATTTTATATTTTTAAACACAAGCATATAAAGTTTGATATAACATTCATTTTTTTTAACAGGGTATTAAAATTTATCAAAAATTATTTCCTGTTGGCGTACGGCCGACGCACAGGAAATGAAAATACCAGGTAGTTTAATATATTAATATATGTAGCAGATATATATATATATATATATCCATCCATAAATATAATGAAAAAAAACAGAGATAAGTTAAAATAACAGTATATTATTAAAATACTTGAGATCATAATACATATATATATATATATATTAAAATAACATAGGGTAAGTAAAATAGAACAATGGAAGAACTTCTGAGAATAGTGGATCGATTCAGCCATATACAGATGTACCCAAAACTTTCAACTTCATTATTTCAAACCAAGATATTGTTTTCTTAAACCCCTATTTTGATCAATGATATGTTTCAGAAGATCTGGGTTCTTGATTTGACACAAAACTAAATAGTTTAATTTCTATGATTTTCTTGTTTTCTAATCTAATAAATTGTTCTGATTTCAGTTTTCAACAGAAGTTCTCTATGCTCACCAAAATTATTTTAACAAGATTTATTTATTTATTTTTTTTTTACAGAAACAAACAGAAGGGTATGAGAAGAGAACAACGAGAGGAACCTGGAGTCCAATGCGAATTTGAAGATGCCTGCTTGACTCCGATGCTCTCGAATCCGATTCAAATCCTTAGCCCCGAACGAATTCCACCTTCACTTGAGCACTTCAACCTTCTGTTCTTCTGTGTGTGTGTGTGTGTGTAAAACTTCTCAAAATTTCATAGTTAAATAAAATATATTCCTCATCTCTTCAAAGCTCTCCAAAAATCACAGAGAAAAAGAAAAACAATTCTTTAAAACAAGCTTTCTTTTCAACACTCTCAAACCCCATTGTAGCTCCTGCTTGTCTTTTCATTCTTTTATTTGTTTTTATTACTTTAATTTCTGTTTTGCTTTTTCTTTTCCCATTTTATATATATTTAATTTTAGTAAATTATTCATGACCCATCACCACTTAAAATTTAATTAATTAAAATAATTTAAACAGATTTATTATTTAATTATTATTTAATTGAAATGTAAGATTTTCAAAAATAATTAAATTATTTAAATATTTAAATACCATTTACTCCAACATTAAAATAAATAATTTATTTCAAACATAAAGACTAGACATAACTGAAAATGCCCTCATAAAATAAACTAAGACAAAACCCATAACACAACAGACAATTAACGACAATAACACAACATTGACTATACCAACAGATGAGACAACCTGACATCATGGGACGGGAGGACTTCATCGTCACCTCTGTATCAACATTTATCCGTTGGGTTATTTGGTGCTCGCCCTGTCCTGCCGAAGCAGGTGGAATCGAGACTTATACCTGCAATCCTGCATACAAACGAAGTTGTGTACATGTGCATATAAACATATATATATCGAAGCATTAAATCCAATTACTACATTGTGAGAAGGAATTGCAACATAACAGGGCACTCGCGAACGAGTGATGCTACATTGTCCTTCGTCACACCTATTCTAACAATAATAGCATAATCAAAGAATTACATTTCTAACTAACAATCACCTCCTAACATATTAATTTAAATCATTGCATCATATCACAATTCATAAAATTAACAGATATAATCAACCATAATGCCATATAAAGTAATCATGTCCAAAATGAAATAACATCGTCTAGCATCTAAACTAACCATATCAAACAATAACAGTATCACCGTAGTATCTGACTAACCACATCAACAATACAGTATCATCATAGTAACCAAGCAAAGCACGTAAAGCAATAAGTCTAGATAGTATGAGGGGTATTACATCCTCCCCCCCTAGGATATGGCTTACTCCTGGAAGCCATTAAATAACAGAATAAAAAGAAAAATTAAGATTCTTAAATAAGGGAGACATCCTCCCAAGACGCCAAGATCACGACGTTTAGGACACCATCGAAACCTTTCGAGCTCACTCGCGAGCTCCGAAGCCAGAACTTCGTCCTCTACCAGAAGCCTCTGCACCTGCATCCTGGTATCCACCCTGGCGATTGTCGACAACGGAAAACACTTGATGAGATCTACCTGCATCACCCACCGTCGGCTCAGAAGCGGCAGGTCTCTGATAAAAACCAGAAGTGCTCTTCTGTGGACACACTCTAGCGATATGCCCTTGTTGCCCACATGAGTAGCAACCAGTACCTCGGCCAAATCCTCTACCCTCGGATGGAGCATTGGATTGTTGATAGCTTGCTCGAATCGGCGCTGACTGAAAACTAGGTGCAGGCTGAGCAAAACGTTCCTGTCAAATTTGGTGCCTGATCCTGTTCCGATCCCTACGAAACTGCGAATTGCCACCTTGCTGAGATTGAAAGTTTTCATGCTTTGGCTGTGATTGTTGTTGTTGATGCTGCTGCTGCTGACGTTGCTGACCCCCTTTAGAAGGTGGGTTCATGTTCCTAGAAGCTCCTGCTCCCTGCGACTGACCTCCATGAGTAACGTAACCAGGTGTGGGCGTGCTACCAATTTGTACTCCGATATGACCACCCAAAGCCATGGCC
The DNA here is from genome assembly GCA_007258455.2 of Sequoia sempervirens. Classification (NCBI taxonomy): domain Eukaryota; kingdom Viridiplantae; phylum Streptophyta; class Pinopsida; order Cupressales; family Cupressaceae; genus Sequoia; species Sequoia sempervirens. Next base: position 8,394 of record VDFB02084830.1, read on the forward strand.
AAATTCTCCTCCACTAAGCGAGCCTTCTCCACTGCCATCTCCATCGTCTTCGGCTCAAAGACTCGTACACCACCACTGATGCGGGCATTCAAGCCTCGAACAAAATGCTGCACTAACATGCCCTCATCGTGGCTAATCCCTGCATATTGCTTCAACTCATAGAAGCGCCTCTCATACTGCTCCACTGACATAGACAATTGCTTGAGATCATGAAACTCGTCAGCCTTGCATTGCCTCCAGTGAACTGAGAGGAAACGAGCTCTGAACCTGTCTAGGAACAACTCCCAAGTAACCATACTGAGATCAAGGTGCAGTTTCTGTTCCTCAAGACGCCACCAAGTAGACGCGAAGCCTCGCAAGTGCATAACTGCGCACCGAGCCTTGGTATTGCTGCCGTAGGGGTGCATGGCGAAGCAACGGTCTAAGCCAATTAACCAGGTCTCAGCCTCAAGACCTCCTTCAGAACCATCAAAAGTAGGAGGGTGTGCCCTCATCAGATCTCTCATAGCAGCTGCCGGGGCCGCCAGCCTCCCTGCGTCCTAGGAGACCTCTCTCTCTCCCACTCTCACACACGAGATTACTCATCTGGCTTCCGGGTGTCCCTGTCGGTCGAAGAATCTCTCCAAGTATATCGCGTAGCCCGACCGTCTAGACACCTGGCGGTTGGCGGTGAATCGCGGCCACGATGGAGCGGCTATGAAGACTTCTGAACTGCCGGAGTAGGAGCTAGGAACTGAGGGGCTTCGCCGGTTTGCTCTACGACCGGCACCACGGCCTCTTGCACGGCCACGTCCTCTACCTCGAGGCATAGTTTTGCGCCACAAGATAAAGTACCACATGAGCACAAGAGTTGCACAAACGGTAACCTAATGGACTACACTACCCAAAGACCCTAGTGTTTGCAACCTTGGCTCTGATACCAAGTTGTAACGCCCGTCGTGCAAACCCCAGAGAACACACACATAATGCGAATAATTTTTTTTTTAAATAATAGAAATAACATGTAACAACATTAAATCATAAACACATAGCATAACACATAACATTAATACACTTGGTTCTCTGGGGCACGCGAGGTTACATTGCAACCACACACAACATAAAGATAATGAAAACAACATAACTATTTTAATTTATAAAAACCATATACAAGATACAACTGATAGCCATGATGCGAGTATGACAACATCGCACAATTACATCCATGATAAATCTGATAACGTGATCCAATTCAAACCTAACTATTACATCATTGAAATAATATTACATTACAATCTTCTTTTGATACAAGAATTACATTGAATTTCCCAACATGGGGATTGATACAAAATAAGGGAACATGAAGTACAACTGATCACTGGAACATCTGTACTGCGGAAAGCTGGGATGATAAGACGCTGATGGGGAACCCAACGGGTGCGGAGCACGTTCCACCCAACCATGTGAATTACGAAGTAACTCACCCCCCGTGCTCAGAGGTGACGAGGAAGTGAACCCGACCATGGATGTCAACCGACTCAACAACATGATACAGAACAAGTATAGCTCAAATATGCAATGCACAACCATCGACGTACTCAAATCACATAACAAGTTAAACTAAGAACTCATCACGATAACATGAAGTAATATCACTGAACAATCACGAATCAAATTCACAAGAAATCAAAGATACATCACAAAGAGATAACATCCAGAGGCAACAACAAAGCACAAGGGTGTCAAGTGGAGAGTGTCATCGCATAGCCCTCATGGGATTTCCTGGCCCTGCCTCCAAGCCCGGTAGGCACCCCATCTATGGATATCTGGCCCTTCCTCCCTATATAAGCGGCACCATAGGAGTAGCTATCTCTTGAATAATAGTCTCTGAAAGGCAGAGACTGCGGCTATATACCCGACCCGCGGCCTTCTGATCTATCACTAGTCTAAGGTAGCTAATGCATGGTAGGGAATCCAAGTTTTATTATCTTGTATTTTTAAGCCACCCAGCCCTAAATCTATTGTTTAGGTTATCACTTGTTTACTACTCTTGAGGGTTATCTGGCCCTTCCTCATCCCGGCGGCCCACGAAGAGCCACTCTCACCTATGACCCCAGCCCTAACAAAACTCAAAAGCAGGCAAGGGTTTGGGACTAGCACCATAAAGTCCATATAAGCAAAAATCAATACGGTGTTGCCATCGCTTACAATAACCATCAGGTACAAGCAGATTGGCCTTTACAAACATAGCCTTAATAGCAGCTCAAAAGCATAAACCACGAGAAATTAACATTTAAAATTGCAGGCCTGGAAGCGAAATTTCCGCAGAGACCCGATAAAACCCGTAGGCGGTGACAGCGAGGCGAAACTACAGCGGAAAAAGGAAAACTCACATCACATTCACAAGGTTGTACTAATCCGTTCGTTCCGAACCATTTATACAAGTAATTTCAACTATTTCAACAAGTTCTACAGACACAATTAAAAGCTAATGCTTGTCTATCAAGATTATTTAAAACAAGGAATAATACACGTTAACAAATTTCAATATATACAATTTACCTAATAAGAACAAAATTAAATATAAAAGAAATCCCACCTAAAAATTTACATTTAGACCATATAATAAATTTCACCAAAATTAAATAATCATCATAATCTCATTTGAATAAATAATATAAATAATTATAAACTTTATTCTATTTATTTCATTTTTGCTTTTTACCTCTAAAATAAATGTATTATAAATAAAAAATAATTATATATATATATATATAAATAAATATATATATATATACATAGATACGAAAAAATATATATATATATATATATATATATATTTATATATATACATATATTTAAAATAAATATAAAAAAAACAATAAAATAAATTTAAAACACTGCAAGGCCATTACCATGGCCGTCGGCCATTATGGGCCGGCCGCGGCTGTACGCAATGTACAATGCGCAGCCATAAAGGTTGTTGTGTACGCAGCAGTCTTTATGACTGCTGGTTACGCAGCCCACGGCAGGAGGGAAGTGGAGGGTACGGCTTCGGCCGTCCCTTCACCGCCCCCTGCAACTTAAAATTTTATTTTATATTTTTTTTTTAAACACAAATATAAAGTTTGATATAACATTCATTTTTTTTTTAACAGGGTATTAAAATTTATCAAAAATTATTTCCTGTTGGCGTACGGCCGACGCACAGGAAACAAAAATACCAGGTAGTTTAATATATTAATATATGTAGCAGATATATATATATATATATATATATATCCATCCATAAATATATTAAAAAAACAGAGATAAGTTAAAATAACAGTATATTAAAATAACAGAGATCATAATACATATATATATATATATTAAAATAACAGAGGGTAGAAGTAAATAGAACAATGGAAGAACTACAGAATAGTGGATCGATTCAGCCATATACATATGTACCCAAAACTTTCAAATTCATTATTTCAACCAAGATATTGTTTTCATAAATCCCTATTTTGATCAATGATATGTTTCAGAAGATCTGGTTTCTTGATTTGACACAAAACTAAATAGTTTAATTTCTATGATTTTCTTGTTTTCTAATCTAATAAATTGTTCTGATTTCAGTTTTCAACAGAAGTTCTCTATGCTCACCAAAATTATTTTAACAAGATTTATTTATTTATTTATTTATTTATTTTTTTCTTACAGAAACAAACAAAAGGGTATGAGAAGAGAACAACGAGAGGAACCTGGAGTCCAATGCGAATTTGAAGATGCCTGCTTGACTCCGATGCTCTCGAATCTGATTCAAATCCTTAGCCCCGAACGAATTCCACCTTCACTTGAGCACTTCAACCTTCTGTTCTTCTGTGTGTGTGTGATAACTCTCAAGAATTCATTATTAAATAAAATATATTCCTCATCTCTCCAAAGCTCTCCCCAAAAAATCTTAGATAAAAGAAAAATCAATCTTTAAAACAAGCTTTCTTTTCAACACTCAAACCCCATTGGCTCACACTGTCTTTTCATTCTTTTATTTGTTTTTATTACTTTAATTTCTGTTTTGTAACTTTTCTTGCACCACACATTATATATTTAATTTAAATAAATTATTCACATAATTATCCACCACCAAATTTAATTAATTAAAATAATTTAAACAGATTTATTATTTAATTATTATTTAATTGAAATGTAAGATTTTCAAAAATAATTAAATTATTTAAATATTTAAATACCATTTACTCCAACATTAAAATAAATAATTTATTTCAAACATAAAGACTAGACATAACTGAAAATGCCCTCATAAAATAAACTAAGACAAAACCCATAACACAACAGACAATTAACGACAATTACACAACATCGACTATACCAACAGATGAGACAACCTGACATCATGGGACGGGAGGACTTCATCGTCACCTCTGTATCAACATTTATCCGTTGGGTTATTTGGTGCTCGCCCTGTCCTGCCGAAGCAGGTGGAATCGAGACTTATACCTGCAATCCTGCATACAAACGAAGTTGTGTACATGTGCATATAAACATATATATATCAAAACATTAAATCCAGTTACTACATTGTGAGAAGGAATTGCAACATAACAGGGCACTCGAGAACGAGTGATGCTATATAGTCCTTCGTCACACCTATTCTAACAATTATAGCATAATCAAAGAATTACATTTCTAACTAACAATCACCTCCTAACATATTAATTTAAATCATTGCATCATATCACAATTCAGAAAATCAACTGATATAATCAACCATCATGTTATATAAAGTAATCATGTCCATAATGAAATAACATCGTCTAGCATCTAAACTAACCATATCAAACAATAGCAGTATCATCCATGGTAACCAAGAAAGCATGAAACAATAAATTCTAGATAGTATGAGGGTATTACATGCATTGTGATAATATGGTACATAAAGTTTGCTGGTACATCTCAATAAACACATATACAAAATTACATGATAAGTCTTCCCAACGCATGTGGGAGTGATACATCAATAAATAAAATACATTTGGAGTAAAAATATACATCTGATAACATATGAACCCTAGATCAAACTGTAGCTGCAAACTCTACACTAAAAGGTACAACTGCATCACACGAGACCCAATGGGGTGCGTAACACATTCCACCCAACCACCCCCATGCTAGGATTAAATGAGGAAGGATCCCTGACCAAGCACATCCAAACAAAATATGCTAAACTAAACTCCAAACATGATAGTCAGAAAACACACAAGGAAAAAAACATCAAAATACCACTCCCAAAACTTAACAATAAATCACCAAAACATATCAATAGACAACTTCCAAAGGTTACCAATAAAAACAACTCAAGGGAATGCTAGAGGATTGTGTCATCACACAATCCTACATGGCTTATCCTAACTTCCTTTCTCTAGGTGTTTCCCCTATCGATGGTTATCCTGATAGCCTCTCTAGGCACTGGCCCCATAGGGTGACTCGTGCGGAACCATTAGCCTCTCGTGGAGATGAGGCAATGATTTTTCCAACAACGTACTTCTTGGCCCGCCTTTCGTCTATGAAAGACCTAACAGGTAGATGAGGCATTCATAATTATCCTATTAATGTTTTACTACCCACCTGCTAATTAATTAATTAGGTTATCACTTTTTACTCTAACTCTAATGTGGGTTATCCTAAAAGCCCCTTTGTGCACTTGCACCCACGTAGAGCCACCCTCCCTAGAAACCCAAAACATAAAAAAATCCAATATAAAGGAGTTGTACCAACAAGAACATTGAACCACAAAATAGAACAACAACGAGGAAAAATCATCTCACCAAAACTCATATGAATAGACACCCATAAAATGGTACAATTCCAAGTGTAAACTGAAGATCATGACTATAGTCTAAAATAGGGACAAATATCAAATTAAAAGATCATAAATACACATCATTTCTCCATGCCTTTGGAAGTCCCTAACAAGTAACTTAAGCTCCTATAGAAGGATAACTAACTTAAGGGTTTTTTCCCACAAGGCATAATCCCAATTAAGAGAAAACCATAATTGACTCAATTTTTTTTTTTTTTTCAAGTATAATTACATACATGAATAAGCTAAAAATTCAAACAACAACCTATAACATATTTCGTTACAAAATAATTTCACCAAGAAATAAATTAATTAATTCATTGGAGAACATCCAATTTCCATTCCTTTCCCATTTATCATCCACTGTATTACAAGGCCCCCATTATCCATTATTCCATAATTCCATATATATATATATATATATATATACATACTCTATATATATATACATATATACATATATATATATATATATACATATATATACATATATATATATATACAATTTTATACATATATATTTATATATATATATATATTATACCAAAATTAAAAAAATTAATAAAAGCAAACCCCACACAGTCTATGGTACTGTGTACCTCCTTATGGGGAGGTCGGAGCCCCCACATGGTTGTGCCTAGCAACCATTGGCTACTGTGTGTAGTCTGTGGTGGCTATGCACAATCCACCATGGTGAGTGGGGTGGTGCCACGACAACTGACCACTCCCCCCCAACATACATATATATATTTTTAATATATAATTTTATTATATTTTCATTTTATTTTTATATATATATTTTTTTAAAACATAAACCCTAGAATATGTTGCACTATATAAATGTATTTTTTATTAAGAGACAAAATATAAACATATGTGTATGTATATATATATTTATATATATTTTTTCTATATATATATATATATAGGTATATATATATTTTTTCCCATAAAATATAAAGTAAATAATATGAACATCAATCCAGTTTTTCTCTAGACACAAAATAAATCCAAGCATACAAGTATAATCCCCATAATAAAATGGTTTTCATTTCCAATCAAGAATTTCACAACTAGATTTGTTGAAGAGAGTTTTAGAAGGTTTCTCAATAGATTTCAACAGAAGATTTAAAAGTTTGACGCAAGCAAATTTTTAACAAAAAAACCTTCTTTCAAAACATAAATATTAATTTCGAGTATGGCAGACATGATTTTCATTTCCCTTAAATAATTAATGAATCGAAAGAACCCAGAGTCCTTCATTTGATGTTGAATCCACACACGACAACCCTTCTTCCTATTTCAAAAATAGACTTCCTCTACAGTTCCTTCTCCAAATCATTATTTTAGCTAGCTTCTAGATGAATATTATATTTTTCATTACAAAGAACAATTTTTAAATAGAGAAGCACACATATATTTTCTTCAACCCTTCTTACTTCTTCTTTCCCAAAAAAAACTAATAACCATTCATGTGTGCAGAGAAACTTCTTCCTCACAATAAAATAAAGAAAAATAAATAAAGCTCTTTTTTTTTCAAAAATTCACAACCTACATTGGTTCCTTTTTCTTGCTTTAAAATCTCACACTTATCTCACAAATTTAATTAAAAATTCATTATTTTCACATTTATCCTCACATGATATTATCATTAGATTTTATAATATTAATATTTTGAAAAAGATAATTTAGAATTATCATAAAAAATTATTTATTTAAATTAATTAATTTATACTTTTTAATTAATTAAATAACTTTTAATTTACAATATTTAAATCCAACATTTAACTTAATTACAATCACCTACAATTAATCATATGAGAAAAATAACATTAATTAATCCCATATAAAATAAAGATAAATTAAATAACAACTATCCACAAACAAAATAGATAATCAACAATAATCAATACTAAAATAAGGACAAGGTCAAAAGTTCCACAACACGATAAGACTCACAATGAGGTGACAGACTTGGGATGGGGACACTTCCTTATCAACTCCTTTTCAACATCATACCCGTTGGGTTTATGGGACACACTCAAACCTATTAAGTAGGTGGAGTCGGTGTCATGTACCTACATCATGCATAGAAACGAACATCAAGTAGCATGTAAATCTCCATTGCAGACACACTGTGAAAGGTAATCATGGGATAGTAGGGCACTCATGAGTGAGTGATGCCTACTTCATCCTTCCACCAAGACTCACTAGCAAACAGATCAGAAACCATAGCAATATAGAATAACATCATCACCATATATATTATTAAAAAAAACTATAACATAACCAAATAATATAATCACCACATAATGTATCATCAAACATCATAAGTAATATCAAGTGCAGCAAACCAACCAAACTATGAATCCACACACAACCAATCTAGTGAACTAATCACCATCAAAAACCAAGTACCAAACCAACACATAAGAGTATGAAAGAGTATCAGCAACATGTGGGGTATTACATCCTCCCCCCATGAACATGGCTTACTCCTCGAAGCCACTAAATAAATATGGGTAAGCCTCTCTAATACGGGATGCGTCCTCCCATGTCATCAAAGTATCATCATTTGGGTCCCACTGAACCCACACCTATTCAATATCTCTACCCCTGAGGGTGAGTCTCCACTATTGTAGCATGACCATAGGCTAGAGTGCTAGCTGCCTGTCCTTGACCTATAGAGCATTCCAATCAAGTACATGAGTAACATCTAGATAATATGGCCTAAAAACTCAAACATGAAAAATATCGTGAATTTTTGATAGACTAGGTGGCAATGCTAGGTGATAGGAAATGGGGCCAATCCTTTCTAGAATTTAAAATGGTCCAACAAATTGAGGCACGAGCTTGGAACCATTTCCATAACTAATTGGGATCTTTCACGATCGCACTCTCAGAAATACTCGATCACCAACAAAGAACTGACGATCAACTCTATGTGCATCAACCTATTTCTTCTATCTATCCTATGCTACCACAAGATGCTCTTTGATGCAAACTACCTGTTGCTCCATGTCCTGAATCATTTCGGGATGTAAGAGAACTCTATCCTCAAGATGGTCCCACTTAATGGGGTCCTGTAAGGACTACCAATTGCGCCTGAAAGGGAGCCATACCAATCGAGCTATGATATCCATTATTGTAGGAAAAATCTACTAGATGCAAATAATTCTCCCAATTTGATTGTTGATCCATCACGTACATATGAAGCATGTCCTCAACAACCTGATTAACCTTCTCTATCTGACCATCTATTTTAGGATTGTATGAAGAACTAAAATTTAGCTGAGTTCCTAAGGAATGCTACAATGGTGTCCACAATGCAGATGTGAACATTGGGTCCTTGTCAGAAATGATTCTTTACAGAGTACCATGCAAACAAACAATATCTTCCTTGAAGATTCTAGTAACCGAAGAAGTAGTGTAAGATGATCAGATGGGGGGAAGTGTGCCACCTTGGTCAATCTATCAACTGTGACCATGATAGCATCATGTTGTCGAGAATTCATAGGCAATCCCATAATAAAATCTACTAAAATTATGTCCCACTTCCATTCTGGAATGAGATGCGGCTGTAAAAGACCTACAGGATGTTGGTGTTCTTCCTTGACCCTTTGACATTCCAAACATCTAGCCACCAAATCTACAATATCACTCTTCATTCTAGCCCAAAAGTACAGTGTATGAAGATCTACATACATCTTCTTAACTCCCAGGTGAGCAGAGTAGGGAGCTCGATGTGCCTCAGTCATAATTAGAGTCTGAAGAACCTCAGTAGAAGGCACGTACATGCCACCCAAATACCTCAAAATACCATCAGACTCCAATGAATACCCTGCAAACTTTCCTTCCAAAGCTCTGCCTAATTCAATTTCATCCTTCATTTCCTGATACTAGCTATTTGTGGGAAGTGCTACGAGGACTTGACTCCTCAAATGAACCTTGAGAGCCACTTCAGAAATCTCATGTCTCTGCCGAATCAGAGCATCCGCCACTAAAATTTCCTTCCCTTGAATATACTTGATCTCAAAATCATATTCACAGAGGAATTCCATCCATCTCCTCTACTTGGCATTCAGGTTTGACTGCGTAAAAATGTATTGCAAATTGCAATGATCACTGTGAAGCTTGAACCTATGACTGAATAAGAAATGTTTCCATCTCACAAGGGCATGAACCATTGTGGCTAGCTCTAAGTCATGTGGGGTAATTTAGATCATGATCCTTGAGCTTGTAGGATTCATAAGCAATTGCATAACCTTCTTGCATCAAGATGACTCATAAGCCCTCCAAGGAAGCATCTGTGCACACAACGAAATCCCCAGTAGGATCAGGAACTGCCAAATTGGTGCACTAGTCAATGTGTCCTTAAGGGCCTCAAATGTTGTCTGGCATTGATCAAAGCAAATGAACTTCTTCCCTTTCCTCTAAAGGGAAGTAATGGGATGTGCTATCCTAGAAAAACCTTGTACAAATTGCCTATAGTAGCCTACTAACTCCATGAAACTACGAATCTATATCACATTCTTGGGTGCTGGGTAATCAACAATAGCCTGGATTTTTTATGGATCCACTACAATACTTGCACTTGAGATGACGTGCCCAAAATATTTCACTTCTATTTTGTAGAACTCACACTTAGCCAAATTGGAAAACAACTAGTTGTCCCTCAAGCATTGTAACACCTATCTTAGATGTTCCTCATGCTCCTCCATTGATTTAGAGTAAACCAAGATGCCATCGAGAAACAAAAGCACAAAATTATTCAAATAGGTTCGGAAGACTCCATTCATAAGGCACATAAAAATTGATGGTGCATACATTAACCCAAACGACATAACATTGAACTCATAATGTTTGTATCAATTATGAAATGCAATTTTATGTATATAAGAATCTTCTAGATTTGCAACTGATGATAAATAGATTTAAGATCAATCTTGGTGAAAACTTGAGCTCCTTTTATCTGATCACACAAGTCATCAATTCTCGACAAAGGATACCAATTCTTGATTGTTACTTTGTTAAGCGGCCTGTAATCAATACATAATCTGAGTGAACCATCCTTTTTCACAAATATAACTGGTGCTCCCCAAGGAGAAACACTAGGATGGATGAATCCTTTTTCTAAAAGTTCCTCCAACTGCAAACAGAGCTCCTAAAATTCCTACACTGTCATCTGGTATGGAGCCTGAGATATAGGCTCAGCTCCAAGGAGAAGGTTGATTCAAAAGTTGATGTCACACTTTGGTGGAATCCCTCGAATTTCACTTGGAAAGACATCAAAATATTCATTAAGAAGAGGGTAGTCATCCAATGAAATCCCTTGACTCTCTTCTGAGTCCAAATCATTAGTAGACATGACAAACAACTAACAACCCTATCTGAAGCACCTTTTTAATTGCATGGCTAAGATCAAACATTGTGAGATAGGTCTTTCAACACTAATGATCTCGACCTCATTACTCGTATTGTCAATGCAACACACAACCTTGCATCAACAATCAATTATGGCATGATAGGCACTCAACCAATCCATACCTAGAACCACATCATAAGAACTAAGAGGTAGGATTTAGAGGTCCACCGTAGTCATGAGTGACCAAATTTGAAAATTACAACCCTGTACTAGAGACTCAACCACTACCTTATCCCCAAAGCCCAATTCAACCTGCCACTTATTGCCTTGCCTTGCTGCCACCAATCTACAATACGGTACTACTAAAGAGGAAATAAATGAATCAAATGCTCTGGAATAAAACAAAATGGAAATAATAGTGACATGCAACACACCTGATGTCTCAATTATAGTATCGTGATGTTCTACTTGATGATTGTCCACTACCACAAACACCCAATGTGCTCTACCCACATCACCCACTATCAGCTTAGAAGCAGCTAGTCTCTGACTAAAACCTGAAGTGCTCCTTTGTGGACACTATCTAGAAATATGTCCCTATTTCCCATAAGATAAAAAACCTATGCCTCACCCAAAAAATTTGACACTAGACAATGCACTCAACTACTGAAAACTACCTCGTGAAGGTACCGACTATGTGCTCTGTGTAGGCTGCTCAAAACGATTTGGCCTAATTCGCTGCTAGCTTTGGTTCTTCCTACTCTAAGATATGTCTCCCTGCTAAGGCTGTGATTTTTTTTTTTGGCTATGACTACTATTGCTACTATGGACCACCTTTAGAGGGTGCCCAAAAATTCCTGGAAGACCCTGCAGCTTGAGGATATCCACCTCGAGAACCAAAACCTGATGCTGGAACACTGCCAATCTGAACTCCTGTGTGACCTCCCAATGCCATTTCCAAATTATCTTCTAAAAGATGAGCCTTCTCAACAACTACCTCCATTTTTCTTTGGCTCAAAGACTCTACCTCTACCACTAATTCAGGAATTTAAGCCCCTGAAAAAGTGTTGCACAAGCATTGCCTCATCATTACCAATCCCTGCATATTGTTTGAGCTTGTAAAAACAACACTCATATTGCTCCACAGACATTACCATCTATCTTAACTCATGAAATTAATTTGTTGTGCATTGCCTCCAATGATCAGAAAGGAAACGGGCCTTGAATCTCTCCATAAACAATTCCCAAGTCACCATGCTGACATTAATATGTAATTTTTGTTCATCTAGTCACCACCAAGTGGACATGAAGCCTTTGAGGTGCATGATGGGGCACGTAGCCCTGGTATTATTACCATAGGGATGCATAAAAAAGCATTTTTCTAGGTCAATCAACCATGTCTCTACCTCAAGACACCCACCAGAACCATCAAATGTGGGAGGTCATGCTCTCAATAGGTCTCTCATGTGACCCCCCACTACTGCATCTTGATCAACTATTATTTCCTCACATCTAGGTGACCTTTCCCTTTCCCTTTCCAACCCCTGTTCTCCGACCTGC